>CANYBF010940075.1:0-10446 GCA_948192965.1 Dalechampia spathulata | reverse complement strand
TGAAGAAATTCGGGCTGCTTTCCAACACAGGAAGGCTCGGGTTTACTTTTTCCTGGTTTGTTTAAATTGCTCAATTGAGTTGGTTAAATAAGCCGGGTGGCGACTCCACAACATTTTCTCGACGCGATCTGTCTAGTTCCTATAGTACTTTAGGGGTCTAAGCTTTTGAGAGCAAGCACCACGGCATTTCACGCCGAACAGCGTGCAGCGCTCCCACGTCCGGGATGCACTACTCTCACAAATATGCATAAAGGTCTGTATTTAATCAGTTATATCCAAGGCTCGCGATAAAGGAATTGAATCTCTAATACCAACAACTCGACGCTTGTTTTAAACCATATAGAGATTTATTCAACCTGCAAACCAAGTTTTACTTTCCTTTTTCTTCAAAACCTTTTGGCTAAAGCATATAAATTTCTTCTTCAAGATCTTCATGAAGAAAAGCTTATTTCACATCTAGTTATTCCAGATGTAAGTCAAATATAGCACACATTACAAGAACTACCAAATAGTTATCAGTTGAACCATAGGAGAAAATATTTCATTGAAGTCAATCCCCTCTTTTTAAGCATATCCTTTCACCACCAATCTTGCATGAAACCACTCCACTTGATCATCACTATTTCTTTTAATCTTAAAGATCCATTTATTACCAATGAACTTTCTTCCTTATAGTAGTGTCACGAGCTCCCAAGTCTTGTTCTTGTGCAAAGCTTTTATTTCTTCTTGCATTATTACCATCCACTGAGATGCATCTAAACTATTCATTACTTCTTAGAGAGTTGATGGCTCCCCTTCCTCAGTTATAAGATATTATGCAACATTATTACCTATAACATAATCATTATGCCAAAATAGTATAGATTTTGCATGTTTTCCCTTTCTAAGATCTGCCTCTTTAGACTTGATTGACTCTGCTTCCTCATGCTTTGGTGCTACTTCAGAAGAATCTCTTTCTATAGACTTCTTTTTCACCTATAAAGATGTAATTTCTAAAATTTCTTTCAAAGTGCTATCATTATCTCCCTTCAACTTATCTTCCAAGAAGATAATATCCCTGTTGACTATGACCTTATGGGCAATGGGATCCCATAAGCGATACCCCTTTACACTATCAGTATATCCCAAGAGCAGACACTTTCTGGATTTTGTATCTAACTTTGTAATTTCTTAGGCATTTTACATTACGTACACAGGACTTCCAAATGTATAGAGGTTTGAATAATCAATTGGCTTCCCAGTCCACTTCTCCATCAGTGTCTCTAATTCAATTGTTGTAGATAGAGAGCGATTAATCACATAATAGGCAGTGTTGATTGCTTTTACCCAAAATGCCTTATCTAGACCTACAACTCCCAACATAGCTCTCATTCTTTCTAAAAGAGTTATATTCATCTACTCTGTCACTCCATTTTGTTGTGGAGTATACGCCGTAGTGAATTGCCTTTTGATACCTTCCTACTTGAAAAAGCTATCAAATTTATTACCAATATATTCTCCTCCATTATCCATCCTCAAACACTTGATCTTATTACCTGAATCAAGTTCAACTCGTGCTTTGTAAGATTTAAAAGTTGTAAACACATCTCCCTTACTCTTAGTAGGATACACCCAACATCTCCTGGAGTAATAATCAATAAAGGACACAAAGTACTTTGCTTCTCCTAGTGATGAAGCCGATGTTTGCCATACATCAGAGTGAACCAATTCAAGAATATTCTTGCTTCTAGAATTGGATGTATTGAACTTTAATTGATGCTACTTGCTTGTTATGTAATACTCATAAAAGGGTAGGGATACCTTTGTAAGACTCAGAAGTAGATTTTTCTCAGCAAGAATCTTTATGCCTTATTCAAACATATGTCCAAGTTTCTGATGCCACACTATTGCAGATCTTTCACTTGAACTTGAAGCAACAAATGCTTCTCCTTCTTGCACAATCTCTCTACACAGCATATACAAATTCACAATAACCTTTTCTCCTTTCATAATCACCAGCACTCCTTGACTAATCTTCATGATGCCTTTCTAAACTTTGATAGTGCAATCCAAATCATCCAGTTGTCCCACAGATAATAAATTCTTCTTGAGGCCTTCTACATATCACACTCCTTGAATAGTATGGATTATTCCATTGTGCATCTTTAACCTAATGGTTCTAATGCCTACAATCTTTAAGGCATTATCTTTGTAGCTATACACAGATCCTCCTAAGATAGGTTCATAATGATGGAACCATTCTCTTTGAGAGGTTAAATGATAACTTGATCCTGAGTCAAGAACCATACATTAGCATACTTTATCTTGTTCTAAGTAGATATTACTACTTCATAGTATAATATATTTCTATCATTTGAAGTGCTCACCACATTCCCTTGAGAATTGGAATTCTTCGGACTCCAACAATCCTTCTTCAGATGACCTTTCTTACCATAATGGTAGCATTTGAAATTCTTCTTACTCCTTAATTTTGACCTACCATGATTGTAACTCTAACTTGAGCCACGTTCTGTTGATCTCCTTCTCATCACTATCAAGGCTTCCACTTATTATGAACCTGCCTACTTGTCTTCCTTATTCTTTTGTCAATTTTCTTCTTCAAGAATAGCTACTACTATATCATTAAAGACCAGAGAATCAAAAAGAATATTATTTATTAAATTGATGACGAGCTAATCATATGAATCTGGTAAAATTTAGAGTAGAATTTTCACACGTTCTTGATACTTTATTTTATAGCCCAATGATGTAAGCTGAGAAAATAGCATATTCAAGATATTAAGGTGCTCCATCACTGAAGTAGATTTTGACATTCTCAAGGTGTAAAGTTTCCTCTTAAGGAAAATTTTATTATGCAATGATTTAGCCTCGTACAATCTGATCAAGTGATCCTAGATCTCCCTTACCATTTTCTTTTCTTATATACTGGATAAGATCTCATCTGCAAGTGCTAGATGTAGGTTTGCTATAGCATTCTCATCCATCTCGTTCCATTTAGTATCATCTGTATAATCCTGCAGCCTTTCACTGATCGCCTCCAAATAACCATCTTTTCTCATGATAGCCTTTATCTTTAATTTTCATAGTGAGAAATTTCTCCCGTTGAACTTCTCGATCTCAAATTTTACCACCATTGCTTTTATCACAATTTCACTGCTTGCGATATAATCTAACTTATTTCCTATTATGGAGGATCCAACTTAATAGCAACCATAGAGCATACAACAAGTAGGTATATACACGTAAAATAGTATCATGAATAGTACTTTGCTACAGTACTCTAGCTACAGTGCCATCACTACAGTGACACCTACAATGTTTTTGCTATGGTACCTCTACTATAATGCCTGCTATAATGTCTGCTACAATTCTCTCTACTATAGTGATTGCTACTCTACTACAGTGACAGCCTAATAAACTGCTACAGTACTATCATCTTTCAAATAAATTTTACTATCTAACACTGTTTACTAATTTAACTTTTTACATCCATTTTTCAAACGGATCGCACTAAAAAATTCCTTGTAATTTTTCCTTCCTTATGGCGTACTCCTTTTCAAAAAATTCCTTCAACAAGAACCAAAGCTCTAATACTACTTGTTGATAATACGAAATGGATAAAGTTGGACTACAGCTAAAATTTGAGAAAAATAAAGATAGAACACACAGATTTTACGTGGAAAACCCCTAAACAAATTAGGATAAAAACCATGGACAAAGGATAGAAGAATTTTATTGAAAGAAATAAATAATATGAGTTACAAAATACCCTCTAAATATTTTTCCTTTCCTCTCCCTTCTTTTTCTCTCGTATTTGTGGGATATGAGATTTTAGGATGATTTGCCTATGCCCTCCTCTGCCTATTTATAGGCAGAGGGTATGCATATAAACCACGTACTCGGTTGCAATTTCTAACCTTTTTTTAAATAATTACATTTCAAAAATTATAGCGCTCCCTTTTTTCTTTTTGTTCAACTAATGTAGGTGCCCTCCTTCAACCCTCCATCAATAATAACGACAGCCCACCTTAAATAAGTAGTGGAAAGTTTCATCCAAGTCTTATATGCAGAAGCAGTGTCACATCTTTTCGCTACGTCACATGCTCCCGTAGAATGATTATTAACTTTCTCTTCTAGAAAGTCAATAAACATCCTACAAGGGATTCCATACACATTTTTTTTATTTTTTTATTTTTTTACATGCATCAATCAATCATGCATAACGATTCGATAACTATAACCGATACATAATTAATTTCAATTATTATAATACTATCACCATTCACACATATAATTTTACATATTTATGGATCATCATGAATTATTCCATCATAATTATAAATATTGTCAATTATTTTAAGTACTGCCAAAGTTTCAAATTATAAAGTAGCACGATATTATGGAATAAGAGTCTGATATAGACATCCAAGTCTTACCAATACTTATGTCAAGACCAGCTGCCAACTTCACTAACACTCTTGTTCTCCGGCCTTACTAGTTCCTGCATTTATTAATTGACAAACGCTAAGCATATAACTCAGTGATGTTAGCATAACATATATCATCAACATCACAATAATCATACGTCAACATAATAATCTAATTCTATATCATATGTATCAATACATCATCATGTATATCGTATCAACATTATGTATATCATATGATCATGTGTATCATCATGTATATCATATCAACATCATGTATATCATATGATCATGTGTATCATCATGTATATCATATCAACATCATGTATATCATAAAAATATTATGTATATCATATCAACATCATGTATATCATAACAACATCATGTATATCATGTATGATGTATCATCTTATCATTTTTCATGTCATATCATATGCTCATATTATTCCATCATTAGACATGAATGCCATGGTATGTATGTTTATCGTAATTATTAGCATATGTGCACTTAAGTGCATAACATCATACCATTTATATATTTCATTATCATATTTGTTCACGAATGATGTTGATCATGAGAATGCATTCATGTTTATGCATTCTCCCTCATAATTTCTATATCATCTCATATCATTTGCTCTTTTCATATATAGGGCCATTCGTATGTGCGCATGGTACTAGGTCTTATTATCTAATATATATGGTTCAACAAACTAGAACCTTATCACTTTCATTTCTTTTTTTTCTTATTTCATTTCAACTCTTTTCATTTCTTTTCTTTCTTTTCATTTTCATCTCTATGGTTCAATAAACTAGAACCATTTCACTTTCATTTGATTCCCAGAGGAATTCATATTGTATTGCCCAAGTACCTTTCCTTTCTCATTTTCCTTTCATTTATTCATTTTTCTTCTCCCTTATTTCACCATGTCATGCTATACCATGATTCATGATTATACCATGTTTTATTGCTATGCCATATGTAATGTTTTTGCATAGATGTTTATGACATAGTAATTTATATGACATCATATCATACTAATTATGAACTACTATTGCATTTTCCAATCAAATGTAATTAATTATATAATGCTATTGCATTACCAAACAAGTGTTTCTTTGATCATTTAATGATCTTAGGAATCTTCAAACAAACTAGCACAAACCTGGAATGTCTTTCCCCTTGTTAATTCCCTTTGGTAGTATGTGTTGATTATCCACTGATCCACCTGTTGACCCTCACTTTTCACCATCGTATAATTTAGGATTTTTGTTGATTTAGTTAGGACTTAGTCCCCGGTATCGATCCCAATTATGCGTATAGACCCTTGTGTCTCATTTTGGGTGTTCTGGTGTGTAGAACATTTCAGGACTGGTGGGGCCCACCATGGCACCTGGCGAAACCCACCACGTATTCTGAGTGTTCTGTATGTACAGAACACCCTTCCCTATTGCCTATGTAAGGCAAATTGCTTGAAATGCTAGATATTGCATTTTAGTCCTAGGTTACTATTCATAGTGAATAGTACATAAGTGGGGCCTGCTGCCCCTATTGCCCATTCTGTGTATTCTGTACTTACAGAATATGATTCCGAGTCGCCTTACACAAGGCACGATGTTTGGCATCACAAATGCCATTTTCTAGGCCCATTGCGCTATGGGGCCCACCTAGGATATTAGTGGGGCACGCTGCTCCTAATTCCTATTCTATGTATTCTGTACTTACAGAATACATTTTATACCTACCTATGCGTGGTAGGATGCACAAAATGCAAGATATTGCATTTTAGTCCTAGGTTACTATTCACTATGAATAATATGTAGGCGGTGCCCGCTTCCCCAATTAATCAATTCTGTGTATTCTGTACTTACAGAATACATTTCACTGCTGCCTTACGTAAGACATATCTCGTGGCATCTTAATTGCCACAATTGCAGGTTCACAGCGCTGTGGGACCCGCCGAATACTAGTGGAGCCCGCTTCCCACTATTACCCGTCTTGGGGTATTCCGTATGCACAGAATACGCCTCATTAATCGCCTCACTCGAGGCAATACGCTTGGTATGCTATTTGCCACTTTCTGGGCCCTTTTATGCTGTGGGGCCCATAGGGATACTATTCATCATGAATAGTACCCAGACGGCCCACCGCCCGAAATCACCAATCTGGGTGTTCTTGACACGTAGAACACATTTTTGCTAGTACCTATGCAAGGCACGACCCACGGCATCCCGTATGCCACATTTTGCCCTTAATGGGCCTATTGGGCCCAATTTGGGCCCATTAGCCAAAACTCGATGTTCGGGGCCGAATTTGGAAAAATTTATAACTGCAAAGTTTCTCGGAATGTCGATTGCACATAGTTTGACATATGGATCACATCCCGTTCCGCCCGTACGAGGCGAAGCGTATAGGTGAAAAACGTAACGTGCGTAACGCATAGCCCTATATGCTACGCACGTTGCATAGTAACCTCCTAAAAAGACATTCAGCCGGGAGTCATTTCGGGACCGAATTTGGAAAAACTTTCTTCTACAAAGTTGTTCCTCACATCGAATAACGCTTATACATTTCACGGCGCATCCCGGAAGCCAGCACAGTGGGCCCTACATGAGGGTTTCTAGGCTATATGCGCGCACAGATAGGCCTATGTGCACCACATGTAGCACATGTGTGGCACACATAGGCATACATGTGGCGCACATGTATGAAAATACGGCCCAAAAATTATAAAATTGCCACCCAAAAATTTCTTCTATAAATATGGAGCTCAGGCATCAGATTAGGGATCCCGAATTTGCTCTGTGAGCAGCTGAAACTCTGCAAAAATCCCTCCACAATTAATTAAATACTTAATTAATTAATTTCTTAGGATTTAGAGACCTAATCTGCTTAGTTAGGGTTCCTAAACGTTCCTGAAGTGAAGATCTACGAAGAAAAGCCTCTGCTACAAGGTAATTTCTTCCCGTTTTTCCTAATTTCTTCATTTTCCTTCAAATTTATGGGTTTTTCGGGTCTATATGCTACACATATAGACCTATGTGCGCCACATGTAGCTCATGTGTGGTGCACATAGGCCTCGGTTTTTCAAACAAATCACGTTTTAACCCTAGTTTTCACCGATTTTCTTCCCAATTTGGCTATTTTAGGGCCATTCAAGGCTTTTCCATGCCTTGGGTGCCCTAGATCTGCCAGAAACCGGCCGAATTTTAAATGATTTTTGCTTAAAAATTATTTTGGATGCAAATCCTCGAGCCAAAACCCGGTTTTGGGTCCGATCTACCTAGATCGGGGCCAGATCTAGGTTTCTGGAAAATTAATTTTTGATTTTGCTTCAGTTTTTAAGGCTAGGTGCGCCACACATGGCTCTATGTACGCCACATGTCCCTCATGTGTGGCACACATAGATCTCGATTTTTGCAGAAAGCCCTATTTCAACCCGAACCGCTTCCAAAATGTTTCGATTTTGGATTTTCCAGTGACTCCAGTAGCTAGATCGTGCACTTGGGGTTCTGGATCTGTCATATATTACTCAGATCTATTTGATTTTAGCCTTAAAATTAATTATTTCAATTAATTGCTTAATTAATTGTTTGGTTTGATGAACCGGAGGCCAAAACGAGGTCAAAATGAGGTGCTGTCTTCATTGAACTTGCGTATTTTTGTCTGTAGATCATTTTTGTATTGACACATTGAATTTTCTTGCAGATCCAGAGGCTATGTGTGCTACATGTCATGCTATGTGCGCCACACCTCCTCCATGTGTGGTGCACATAGCCTGATGTGTGGCGCGCATAGTTCACATTTTTCTAGAAAAACCATATTTCCAGCCATATTTTCATCGTATTTTGACGTATCCAGTGGTATTTGAGTTTCACAGTAGCTCAAGTATTCTGGAAAAGTCATAAATTAATTTTTACACAATTAATTTTGGCCTCAAAATTAATTGTGTAAAAATTAATATGCAATTTTAACTCTTATAAATGCAATTTTTGAAATGATTGGTTTTAATCGGTCGAGTGGCTTTCTCTAAAATATCCGACGTGATGTTAGCCCTCCTGGTTAATTTTCCATGATCGAACAAAAATAATTTTGCTTAAAATTATTTTATTTAAATGAATTTTCACGATCCAGCTCGTGTTTATTATTTCAATTATTGCCTAATAATTGTTGGATTTTGACTCTTGGTTTGTACTTTTAAATGGTATGGGACTGGTCAATTAAATCCAAAATTCATTTGCTACTAATGAATTTATTTGTTTATCTTGCATATTAATCCATTCGCATTTTGGATCGTGCTAATTGAGGAAAAAGGAATCCGAGGAGAAAAATGAAGTTACTTAACGTCCAAAAAATACGCGAAGATATTTTGTAATAGGGTAGAATTTATTATTTGGTCTGTAATAATTCCCCTATTCTGTCTGTATCCCCTAATTCCTCTATCCCTTTCCCGGCCTTTTATTATTTTTATTCGTGGATGGTTTATATTTGCTAAAATATTATCATGTCATCCATATCACATGTCATGTCACATGACACATGCACATACTACTATACATGCCATGCATATACTATATGCTATACTATACTATATTTCGTATGCATATACGTGTAAATACACAAATACACAAATACGCTAATACACAATCCAATACGCGCAATCTACCTGTACGCCTCATTATGCATATACACCTTGCCATGCATATATGTATATGTCATTATGCCATGTCATAATAGTATGCCATACATATATATTATATTGAACACACATTCGCATACGCACCACTATGCCATGCCTTACATATGCCATGACCATACATTACTTCACATGCCACGCATACGGTATGTCATTCATCTCACATGCCACGCATACAGTATGTCATTCATCTCACATGCCACGCATACGGTATGACGATCACTTCACATGCTATACACATAGTATGCCATTCATTTTTAAATGCCATACATATGGTACGCCATACATTTTGCCATGTTATAAATCAACATTTCACATGTCATGACATATGACACAAGCACATTCTACTACACATGTCATGCATATGCTATGTCACGCATCATCTCACATGCCACGCATTTGGTATTTCATGCATATACAACATGTCATGCATACACCATGTATTACACCATCATACATATCATGCATATGATATGCCACGCATACACCATTCATGCATCATACATGTGGTATGCCATTCATTATGACATGACATTCAAATGCCATGTCATGCATCATTCACATATCATGCATATGATATGCCATTCAATATGTATACGCATTGCATACGCTACGACTAATGCTAAAATGAACCCCAAAATGTTAATGCATAACATCATACGCTACTTGCCATAATATGTGCTTACATATTAGGTTGTCGTATCATGCATATGATATGTCATACACGTTCACATGTCATGCATATGCCATGTTACTTTTACCGCTATATCACATGACATGCATATGCCATGCCATCAAAATGCCATATAGCTTTATATGCCATTTTATGTGTAACCTTGCAACGCTAAACCATAGGACGCATTGTGTGCTTACATTTACGCTCACATGCTTGCCTGCTTAGGACAATTAATACCAACTATAATGGTAAAATTGATTTTGGAAACTCATAGAATAGATCTCCACCACCGAACTCAATCTCTGAAGGGTTTAACTAGCACTCATGCTATGGGTCGGTTGGACCAATCTGGAACCATCCGGCGGTGACTCCTTGCGACTCTTTCGAGTTCGTATCATTCCCTAAGGAAACCCCTTAGGAAGACTGCCTTTCGCTCCAAGTGCAGTCCCCGGTCCGTAACCTTCGCAAGCCTCGCTCTGGGCTCCGGCAGAAACCGGCGCTCACACCACCTAATTCATAATAAATGATTACCTTTAATTAATATTTCTCATTTCATTATAATCATTTATTATTCATAAACATTCCATATATTACTTAATCTCATCAATATGATTTATTAACCTTATCATATTATTATTTATTCTTG
>CANYBF010939828.1:0-12021 GCA_948192965.1 Dalechampia spathulata | reverse complement strand
CAATTCACATGACGCGCTGTGTGCTTACATTTACGCTTGCATGCTTGCCTGCTTAGGACAATTAATCCCAACTATAATGGTAAAATCAATTTTGGAAACTCATAGAATAGATCTCCACCACCCGAACCCAATCTCTGAAGGGCTTAACTAGCACTCATGCTATGGGTCGGTTGGACCAATCCGAAACCATCCGGTGGTGACTCTTTCGAGTCCGTATCATTCCCTAAGGGAACCCTTTAGGAAGACTACACTTTCGCTCCAAGTGTGGTCCCCGGTCTGTGACTTTCGCAAGCCTCGCTCTGGACCCCGGCAAAAATTGGTGCTCACAAATGGTATGAAAGCATATCCAAGCTTTGGGCTGGCAGCTATTCAACATTAAGGGAATCAGCCCTGATATGGTCATGCATAGGATACATTTGGAAGAAGGAAGCAGGCTTGTTCGTGAGAGGTAAAGGAGACTCAACCTAAATATGAGAGATGTTATGAAAAAGAAGGTGATTAAGCTGTTAGATGCAGGTATTATTTATCTAGTTTCTAATAACCAGTGGGTGGGTCCTATACAATGTATACCTAAGAAGAGAGGCATGACTGTTATAGAGAATGAAAAGAAGGAATTGCTGTCAACTACGATAGTAAGTGACTGGAGAGTGTGCATAGACTATAGGAAGTTGAACTCTATTACAAGGAAGGATCATCTCCCTTTGCCTTTTGTTAACCAAATGATTGAGAAAATCGTAGGTCACTCTTTCTATTATTTTCTGGATAGTTATTTCGACTATAATCAATTTTTAATTTTTCCTCAAGACTAAGAAAAAACAACTTTTACATGCCCATACGATACATTTGCTTATAGACGCATGCCTTTTAGTTTATGTAATGTGCCTGCTACATTTCAAAGGTATGTGATTGTTATATTTGTTGACATGATTGAGGAGTTTATGGAAATTTTCATGGATGAATTTTCAGTGTTTGGAGACTCTTTTGAGTCATGTTTGTAGAATTTAGAAAGAGTCTTGAAATGCTATCAGGAGACTAACTTGGTGTTGAATTAGGAAAAATGCCATTTCAAAGAACATAAAATCTTGTGCTAGGACACAAAATCTCCAAGGAAGGTATTGAGGTGGATAGAGCAAAAGTTGAGGTAATATCTAATCTACCACCTCCAAAGAACATGAAAGGTATACATAGATTCCTTGGACATGCGGGATTTTATCATCGCTTTATCAAAAACTTTTCTATTATTACTAAGCCCTTGACAAGCTTGTTGGTCAAGGATGTTTTGTTTGATTTCAATGATGAGTGCTTAAACGCTTTTAACATATTAAAAGATGCATTAACCACGACTCCAGTTTTGACTTCACCAAATTGGTCCTTACCTTTTGAGATTATGTGTGATGCTAGTGACTTTGCTCTAGGTTGTGTGTTGGGGCAAAGAAAAGATAAGAAATTGCATGCTACCTATTATGCTAGCAAGACTCTAACAGGACCATAATTGAATTACACCATAATTGAGAAAGAACTCTTAGCAATAGTGTTTATATGTGATAATTTTAAAGCTTATCTATTGGGCTCCAAAGTTATTATTTTTATTGATCATGCTGCTTTGAGATACTTGTTTGCCAAGAAGGATACTAAGCCAAGGTTAATTTGATGGGTGTTACTGTTACAAGAATTTAATATTGAAATAAGGGATAAAAAGGGAACTGAGAATGTAGTTACTGATCACTTATCTCACCTTGATCAGGATTGCGAGAGTGAAGAGAATAAGCCTATAAAGGAAGAATTCCCAAATGAGTCAGTGTTCATGATACAAAAAAAAAAAAGAAATTCCTTCGTATACAGACATGGCTAACTATTTAGCCTACGATATAGTGCCTTCTAATGCTTTCTATCAGCAGCTGAAGAGGTTCTTTGCAAATACCAAGTATTACCAATGGGAGGAACCCTACTTATTTTGCCAATATACTGATGGCTTGATAAGGAGAAGTGTTCCTAAGGAAGAAATAATACCTATACTAACTCATTATCATGATTCATCTTATGCAGGGCATTATGGTGCAAATAAGATAGCTAGCCAAATGCTAGAATGTAGATTATATTGGCCAATAATCTTCAAAGATGCAAGGAATTATGTACTTTACTACGACAAGTGCCAAAGAATCGAGAACATTTCTAGGCATGATGAGATGCCACTATCCTCAATTCTAGAGGTTGAGTTATTCGATGTATGGGGAGTGGATTTCGTGAGATTGTTTCCCACATCCATGGAAAATAAGTACATATTGGTGGGAGTCAACTATGTGTCAAAATAGGTTGAAGCGATTATCAGTCCTACCAATGATGGAAGAGTGGTGAGCCAATTCATAAAGAAACTTTTTGCTAGGTCTGGAGTACTACAAACACTCATCAGCGATGGAGGAGCACATTTTTGTAATGCCAATTTTGAGGCCCTACTCAAGAGGTACAATATACATTACAAAGTATCCTCGGCATACTATCCATAAACATGTGGTCAAGTGGAGGTAGTGAATAGAGAACTGAAAAGAATCTTGGAAAAGCCAGTCAATAGTTCCAAGAAAGATTGGTCAGCAAGGCTGGATGACACACTTTGGGCATACCGAACAACATTCAAAATCCCTCTAGGAACAACTCCCTATAGGATGGTTTATAGAAAGGCTTGTCATCTACCTGTGGAGCTTGAGCATAAGGTGTATTGGGTAATAAAGTACTTGAATCATGATCTAAAGCAGGGAAGAAGAGGCTATTGCAATTGCAGGAACTAGAGGAATTAAGACACTTAGCATATGAGAATGCTAAGTTATACAAAGAAAAGACTAAGCAATGGCATGATGTGCATATCAAGGTAAAATCTTTTAAAGTTGATGATAATGTGTTGTTGTTCAATTCTAGGTTGAGATTGTTTCCTGGAAAGCATAAGTCAAGATGGAATGGTCCATTTGAAGTAGCACAAGTCTTCGACAGTGGGGCAGTTAAATTGAAGAATGATAGAGGGGAGACTTTTAAGGTCAACGGTCAGCAATGCAAGGTAACTTCCTTAGAATAAGCCTATAACAAGGTAAGGTCTAGCTGATGACCTTAAACTTAGCATGTAAGTGTGTTTTGTGCGTATGGTTTTACTCTTAAGTTCAAGTGTGTTTTGAAATTATTATGTTTAAGTGATTTTTTTAAATGTATGTGTATGCTGCTAATTAATGGTCATTTTAGTTTAATTATATATGTTTTGATCGATGGAATGAAAGAAAAATAAAAATAAATAAAATTAAAACTAATGGAAGAGGATTTTTTAACTCCACGATCGTGGCATTAATGCCAGGATCGTTGCCGAGCCAAATGAAAAGAGGGAAATATTATGTTAAATTCCATGATCATGGAGTCCAACTCCACGATCATGGTTGAGCATATAAAATTTAAAAACCTTTTTTTTAATTCCAAGATCATGAAGTTTAACTCTACGATCATAGACGAGGCATGGGTCACGATCTTTTAAGTTAAAACTCAAGCAGCCCTTCTCTTCCAATACTCTCATTTGCCGCTCACTTTCCAAAACTCAAACCACTCACTTTTCCTCTCTAGAACTTGATTTTCTCACCCTCTTCACATCATTGCAAGTCAATTTTGTTGCTAAAACTACATTTTTTCTTAGATAAACATCATCTTAAAGGTACGATTTCCACTTCTTTCTCTCTTATTCTTGAAATTTCCAATTTTCAATTTTTAGGTTTTCTTGAGAAGTTGGATTTTGGGCTTGATTAGGAATGGTTTAGGGATAAAATAAGGATATTTTACATTATGTATATGTTGGTTTTTCATTTTCTTTCATATTGAAGTGATTTAGTTGAAACACATTTGATGGAGGGAAATGCCCAAATTTGAAACTCCATGATCGTGATCAAATAAAATTATGCCAAAACTTATGATTTTGATTCCTACCTTATTGAGCAAACTTTTAATTCCTTTACGGCCATGTCTAAGTGAATCAAGCACACCATTAAGGACACCAAGGATAAGGGGAAGGCCCCAGAATCATTGACAACTGACATTGCAAGTCAATTTGGTACGCCTTTTCCTATTTATACAACAGGAAAAGACAAGCAGTATCAAAAGGTATGCAAGAATCAAATAATCCTTCCTCGTTACTATGATTGGAGTTTGCTTGACAAGCTAGGAGTTCATGAGTCACTTAAAACCTTGGCACTTAAATTAGGTTAGGGCACGTTTATGGTGGATGAGCACCATGTATGCAAAGAGCTAGTACACAAGTTTTATACCACTTGTGACTTCATAGGGAACAAGATTGGTAAGATTAAGTTTAGGTTTAGGGGTAAACCTCTAGAGATGATGTATGACATGATTAAGGATACCACTGAGCTACCCCAACACAGTTTCTCATCCACACATACTAATTTTAAGCCTAAGGCCTTTTGGACTAAGCTCATAGGGGGTGCCTTAGCTTTTGATACTAGAAATGCCCTCTAACTTGCTGATTAGAGATCCTATTGTAATCCTACTTTACAAATTCACACAAGAACTCTTTCCCTTATGGTACATGCTTAATGGACATGATTTTTGCACCATCTTCCATATCATGAAAGGGTTCATAAGGATGGCTAGACCATAGAGCAAGAAACTGAGTTTAGGCCACATTATCATTGTAATTATTGATTATTTTGATGTGGACTTCACTGACCTAACCCTGCTGCCATCAAAAAAATTTTCAATCAGATATTTGTATGACACAGGTATCTTAGATTATAAGGGCATCCAGTTCAGAGCTTACAGTGATAGGAAAAGCATGAAACAAAGATGCCTAGACCAAGATGAGGAGGATGATAAGGACCAAGAGGAAGGTTTTGCTAATCTAGAGGAGTAGACATAAGGGGAGAAGCAGCATCAACAACAACAAGTGCTTACTACTGAAGTTGGAGTGGATAACTCCATAGAGGTAATACTAATGAGGCTAGAGAAAGCCAATGCTAAGAATGCTGCTCGCCTCGCAAGGGTGGAGGACACTGTCAATGACATATAGAGGGAGCATCGCTACCAAAGGAAGAAAATGCTGAGATTTTTCTAACTCTAAGGCATTCATGTCCCCTCCCCCACTCCATCTCCACCATCCTCTCCCCCTCCAACAAGCATTTAAATCTCAACCATTCATTTCTTTTCTGTGTTTTCTTCCTATGCTTGTTTCATTTTCCACCTTGAGGATAATATGTTCTCTAAGTGTAGGGATGCTTGTGTGCTTGTGTTTATTTTCTATTCTTAGTTGTTTGATTATGCTTTATTGTTGTTTCTTATTTGTGTATTTTGTTTGAGTGTATGCATGTGTAATTTGAGCTTTGCAGATTGTGCTTGATTGAGTGATTGTGTGTTGTGAATTGTAATCACTTGATTATGGCATGAGGATTCTTTGAAATGAGCATGTTTAACTTGATATCACCTTAATTTGACTAATTTTCTTCTAAACTTAGCAAATCACTAGGAGTGAGAAGGTATAAATATTTACCTTAGATAATAAGCTTAATCCTTTTATGACTACACTAGAAAATAGAACATAACTTATGGAAAATGCATAAGATACATGATGTGATGATTTAAAAAGTGGAAAGTAGAGGAAATGAGTAAAGAGAACAAAAAAAAAAACAAAACAAAACAATAAGCCAAAAAGGCAAAAGTTAATTATTCTGTTGTCATTAGGGGTGCCCAAAACTAGCCTGAGTGATAAAGAACATCGCTAGTAGTCATTCGAGTGAAGGTACTACATTAAGTAACCAGGTCCCGTAGCCACAAGCATAGGGTATTCAATGAGAAAGACCTACCACTCGAACAAGAGCTAAACATCAATTTCAAAAGTAAGAAAAGCAAGCAAAACAAAAAGAGAAGGAATAAAGACCTTTTGATCCTCATAAACATAAAAGCAAATTAGACCATTCACATTTCAAGTCTAGGAATAAAATAATGAGTTGTGTTGTGTTGGCTAGTGCAATTATATGAATGACTAAGCTTAAGTGTCTAAGTTAAACATTTTGACCTTCTCAATACCTAAGTATTTGCTTTGTTTACATGAGGATAATATAAGATAGGTGAAGATGGGTAAAGATGTTCACTTTCATTAAATTCAATCGCCATATCATAAGTAAATTACAATTCTTTATTTTATGTATGTTATCTTTGCTTAAGGACAAGCAAAGTTCTAAGTATGGGGATGTTGATGTGTGCCATCATGCATTATGCTTTAGATATTTTAGGATGTTAGTTTGCATTAATTTCATTGAATTATGCTTTATTTTATTCTATTTTTAGTAGAATTTGATGTGTGTGTTAAGTGTGTAGCCTTAGAAGAGCAAATAAGAAGAAACAAGAAGTTTTATGCATGAAAGACTAACTCCACGATCGTGGAGCACTTTTCCACGATCGTGGCAGAAGAGCATGGAAGAGGAAAGCTACTAGAATTTTCCATAATCGTGGACTCTAACTCCATGATCATTACGAGACATGTCTCTACTTAGAGGTGTGACATGTTTTATGGTATCAGAGCTATGGTTTAGCTCAAATTAGTTGTGTTTACTGCCAAATTTGATAAGTTGCTTAGCGAGGAGTTTTGTTAGTCCCCACTGCTGACATAGGTTGTTTATGTTGTTCAGTTTTCCTTATGAGTGATAGGGCTGTGGTTCTGGGAGAAGAAAGTGGTGAGAATTTTGATCTTCAAGAGGGGGCATCGACAGCAGGTAACATAGCTGGTAGTGGATCAAGGGGAATGGAACAGAGGGATACAGAGGATAGAGTTCCACTTGTAGCACAACCTGCAATGGCAGGGATAGATCTGTTAGCTGTACAGTTTGCTCTGTTTCTTATAGCATTTCAGGGGAAAGCTGCACCAGCAATGCCAACTCCAGTACAGGATGTTCAGAGAGAGGGGGTAAGAAAGATGTGGTTGGAGCGTACTAAGCATGCTATTAGACAGATGGACTGTACAGATGTGATGAAATTTGAGTATGCTGTCTCATTGCTGTAGGATGATGCATACGAGTGGTGGAAGACTGTTCCTCAGGGTTTAGATGAGCCACCGGTACTTACTTGGGTAGATTTTCAACAAGAATTCAGGCAGAAGTGTGTCCCAGCAGCGTACACGGATCAGAAACTACATGAGTTTCTCGGGCTGAAACAGGGTAGTATGACAGTTTTAGAGTATGAGCGGGAGTTTACATGCCTTGCTTATTATGCCACTAATCTTCTAGCTACAGGAAGAGATAGATGCAAGCATTTTGAGCAGGGTCTAAGACCTCAGTTGAGGATGTTGGTACAGGGATTCCACTATGATGACTTCTCTACATTGATAGTTGATGTTTTAGTTCAAGATCGCACAATAGTAGAGGATGATGAGTCGAGGGCAAGGCAGTTTAAGAGATCGATACAGGGTACTCATTCTGCTTCTGGTTCCCAGAAGAGAGGCAGATTTGGGGGATCTTTCATACCACGATCCTCTAATTTTAGACCAGCGGCACCTCATCAGTAGCAGAGACCTGCATTCTCTACTTACAGTGGTTCAGGAGTGAGACCACAACAGTGTTAGCATTATGGACGGACTCATACAGGGGTGTGTAGAGGGAGGACAGTGACTTATTTTCAATGCGGTGGAATGGGACATTATGCTCGAGAGTGTCCTAGCATCGGAATGACACCAGTACATACTGCTGCTGAGGGTAGATCTTATCATTCATGACCTACGACTGGATCATCTCCTGGAGGTTCTCATTTTAATATCCGAGGTAGAGGCCGAGGCAAAAATGCAAGTAGCAGGCATGGTAGTCAGAGTTCAATGAACCAGCCAGGGAGAACACCAGCTCGGGTGTATAGTCTGAGACAGAGGGAGGAGGTACAAGCAGCAGATGTAATGCTCGATAATTTTCTTATACTCAATTATGATATGTTGGTGTTGTTTGATCCTGGATCATCATATTCCTACATCAATACACGTATTGCATGTTTATTGCATATCACGAGTGAGATTTTGGGGTATGATGTTTTGGTGTCTAGTCTATTAGGTAAGGCGACTGTAGTTAACAGAGTATTCCGACAATGTCCCCTAGTGATAGAGAAACACCTTTTTCCGTCAGATTTGATAGAGTTATTTTGGGGATGGACCGGTTATCACAGTATCAGGCAGTGATGGATTGCCAGAGGAAAAAGGTAACTTTTCAGCATTCGCCATACACTTCAGTGTGTATTCAGGGGGTTGGGCAGCCAGTGCAGTACAGTTTGATATTTACTACAGTTGCACAGAGATTTTTGGCACAAGGGTGCGAGGCCATCTTAGCTCGTATAGTTGATACACGGAGTCAGAAGATAGCTATAGAGGGGATACCTACCATTTATGAGTTCTCGGATGTATTTCCAGACGAGCTACCAGGGTTACCACCTAGCAAAGAGATAGAGTCTGAGATTGAGGTATTGCCTGGTATAGAGCCAATTTCAATTACCCCATATCGAATAACTCCTACAGAGTTGAAGGAACTGAAGCAACAACTACAAGAGTTATTAAAGAAGGGGTTTATATGGTCGAGTGTCTCACCATGGGGAGCACTAGTTTTGTTCGTTAAGAAAAAGGATGGGTCAATGAGGCTTTGTATTGATTACCGCCAGCTAAATCGAGTGACAATTAAGAATCGTTATCCACTTCCATGGATAGACAATTTATTTGATCAGCTTAGAGGAGTGATAATGTTTTCCAAGATTGACCTTAGATCTGGGTATCATCAGTTGCGGATTAAGGAAGATAGTGTTCCGAGGACTGCTTTTCATACGCGATATGGTCACTATGAGTTTCTGGTGATGCCGTTTGGGTTGACCAAAGCGCCCACAGCTTTTATGGCCTTGATGAACACTATTTTCACTGAGTATCTAGATCAGTTTGTGGTAGTTTTTGTTGATGATATTCTGATCTATTCTCAGGATCAAGTTGAGCATGATTGACACCTTTGATTGGTATTATAAAGGCTGAGGGAGAGACAATTGTATGGGAAGTTATCTAAATGCGCCTTCTAGTTGGATCAGGTCTGCTTTCTGGGTCATGTGGTTTTGGCAGAGGGTATACGTGTAGATCCTAATAAGATAGAGGCAATGATGAATTGGTAGGCTCTGAGATCAGTAAGGGAGATACGTAGTTTTTTGGGACTGGCCGGATATTACAGACGCTTCATGAAGGGCTTCTCTATTATAGCTATGCCTCTAACTACTTTGTTACGGAAGGATGTGCCATTTGAGTGGACTGAAAAGTGTCAAAATAGCTTTGACAAATTAAAATCATGTCTAACGCAGGCTCCAGTATTGATATTACCGACTCCGGGGATGGATTATACAGTCTACAGTGATGCCTCGATTAATGGATTGGGTTGCGTTTTAATGCAGGGTCGTAAAGTAATTGCCTACGCCTTGACAGTTGAAACCTCACGAGTGCAATTACCCGACCCATGATCTTTAATTAGCAGCTATAGTGCTTGCATTGAAAATTTGGTGGCATTATCTCTATGGTGAGAAATGTTATATCTTCACGGATCACAAGAGTTTGAAATATCTGGGATCACAGCAGGAATTGAATTTGAGACAGTGATGGTGGTTAGAGTTAATTAAGGTTAGAGTTAATTAAGGATGACGATTGCTTAAGTAGAAAGGCCTTCGCTTCATTGCAGCAATCGCCATTGGTTCTGATATTGGAAGTTAGACAGTTAAATGCCCTTATTACAGTTCATTCTGATTATGTGGTGGCAGAATTACAGTTGCAAGTCAGGTTTACACTACCAGATCGGGTTAGAGAGGTTGTTCAGCAGGATGTGGAGTACCAAAAACAATTGGAGAAAGTGCAGTCAGGTGCACAATCGGTATTCATAGTTGATACAGAGGGGTTACTGAGACATGGTAGTAGATTGTATATTCCAGAGGATGAGCAACTGAGGAAATAGATTTTGGAGGAAGCCCATTGCTCCTTATACACTTATCATCTGGGGAGTACCAAGATGTACTAAGACTTGAGACAGTACTATTGGTGGCCGGGTATGAAAAAGGAGATTGCAAAATTTGTCTCCCGATGTTTGGTCTGTCAGAGGGTGAAGGCAGAGCATCAGGTTCCAGCGGGACTACTACAACCACTTTTGATTCCAGAGTGGAAGTGGGATAAAATCACTATGGATTTTGTTACCGGACTTCCCAGGACACAGGGCAAATAGGATGCAGTATGGGTTGTAGTCAACAAATTGACTAAATCGGCTCACTTTATGCCGGTTCAGATGGATTACAGCTTGGAGTGGCTGGCAGAGATTTATATCAGAGAGATTATGAGATTCCATGGGGTACCCTCTTCTATTATTTTGGATAGAGATCTGTGATTCACATCATGATTTTAGGGTAGTCTGCAGTGAGCATTAGTGACGAGATTACACTTCAGTACCACTTTCCATCCTCAGACTAACAGGCAATCTGAGCGAGTTATACAGATTCTGGAGGATATGCTCAAAGCATTGGTATTAGAGTGGGAAGGAAGCTGGGATAGATATTTACCGTTCATTGAGTTCACGTATAACAACAGCTTCCAGACTAGTTTGCAGATGGCACCATATGAGGCTCTGTATGGCAGACGTTGCCAGACACCATTATTTTGGGATGAGGTTGGAGAACGACAGCTACTCAGACCTGAGTTATTATAGCATGCTGAGGAACAGGTTCATTTGGTTAAGGGTCGTCTGAAGGCAGCAACAGACAGACAAAAGTCTTATGTAGATTTAAAACGGAGGGATATGGAGTTTAAGGTCGGAGAAAAGGTATTCTTAAAAGTATCCCTGTGGAAAAGGATTTTACGATTCGGACAAAAAGGGAAATTGAGCCTGAGATTTATTGGTCCCTACGAGGTTTTGGAGAGAATAGGGCCACTTTCTTATCGGTTAGCATTGCCACCTGAGTTGGATCAAATTCATAATGTTTTCCATGTTTCTATGCTCCGGAGGTACCGATCTGATCCTTCTCACAGTATTCCTGTCGAGTCTATTTAGATTCAACCAGATATGTTGAATAGTGAGGAGCCGATTAAGATTCTAGCTCGGGAAATAAAGCAATTAAGGAATAAAAGGATTTCATTGGTGAAGGTACTTTGGAATCACCATACGGGTCAAGATGCTACAAGGGAGCAGGAATCAAGTATTAGACAGCAATACCCGCACTTGTTCTCAGGTAAGTAGGGTTTAAAATTTCAGGGCAAAATTTTAATTTAAGGGGAGAGAGTTGTCACGTCCGCACGCACATAACTCAAGCATTTCATAATTGCATTACATGATCTGTGAATATTTGATGAATAGAGATTGTTATTTTGGTATTGCTAAGTGCTTGATTATCTAAATTGATGAATTGTTATATTTTAAGCATTAATTTATGATGAAGTGTTATTATTAATTAAGCTAATTAATGAAAGTGCGATATTTGATTATAATTAGATACAATTAGTTTAGTTAATGTTTTGGGTGAATTAATTAATAAGATATAATGTTATCTTATTTAAATTGTTAAGTATTTTAATTATTTTAATTAAATAAGTTTATGTTTAATTACTTTAGTAAATTTTATCATTTTTATTATTATTGTTGTTGTATTAAGTAAGTAAGTTAATTATTTAATTATGTTAATTATATTACTTAATTTATTTATTTCTGTTACGTATTAACTAAGTAAGCTACTTAATTAATTATGAGATTTTGTTTGTTAAAAAGGGGATTTGATAGAGTAATTAATTATTTAATTAACTGAATTATAATATTAATATTATAATAATTGAATATTAATTGACTTATAATTTTAAAGTTAGAATAGAATTATCATTATGGTATTAATTAGCTTTATTTTTATAAGTTATATATACTTATATTTATAAGATTATATATATATTATAGTATATTAGTTGTTAGTGGACCTTTAGTTGCTTTAGTTATTCATTAATTTAGTCAAGTGGGGTTAGTGAGT
>CANYBF010939611.1:0-24155 GCA_948192965.1 Dalechampia spathulata | reverse complement strand
ATAGAGATCAAGAACGAAGGACATCTGCATTGAATGTAAGAGTTACTATCAATCTGTTGCTTCAAATCTCTTAACAGTTTTCTTTGTGTTTTGATGCAAAGATCATCTTTTGGTTTGTTGTTTTAAAATAAAATTTTAAATTTCTTCCACTGCTTAATTGACTACATGAACCAACAAAGAGTTAATTAAATTACTTAGATTGTATAATTCTCTGCTCAAAGGATTGGTTGCTAGCTATTATTTTAATATATTTACACACTTGGTTATAGAATGGTTCAAGAACTGCTAAGTCATCATTAAATTATGATGAAGAATGTTAACACTTTATCCTGAAAGGTTAGTTGGGAAATGATTTTCGTATACTGTAGAATATGTTGGAAAATTTACTACTTAAGGAAAGAATATGGTGTCTATATCACTAGAGAATAACAAATGAATTAGTCATCTTGGGGCTCTTTCTTTTAAATATTGTCACTTACCTCTCTCATAGATGTGTGGTTGTAAGTGGGGGAGCATTGAAACCTTAGGCAATGGAGTGGAAACTGCGAACCTTGGGAGCCAACTGATAAAATGTATTACACTAAGTCCCTATATACATTATTAATAAGAGGGATGCATCACGTGGTAAGGAAGGGACAATTTAAACAGCTCGTTTCCTTGATGAGAATTGAATTTAGTAGTTGTGTGTAAGTCAAGTAAATGTATGAAAGACGAGGGGAAGAGTGGTCATGTGTGTGTGTGTGGTGATGTTAAAGTAAACGCCTGATTTCAGAATTCTTAAAATCTGTTTATGGACAACATTAACGAGTCTTGATATTAAGTTGCATTCTAAATCCTAGGATAATGGATGTGTGTGTGTGTGTATTCCAATAGTGGTTGTGTAATCTTGTAACTATTACATGATTTTGGCATCATAAAATGAGTCACGCACCAACAATCTATTCCATTGGATCACAGACCTAATAAGGAAAGCCATTATAAGGTCTTAAGTGGAGTCGTATTAATTAAGTATTTCACTACAAAAAAGTTAGATTTAATTTCGGACAGCAAATGCCTATACTAAAAACCTAGTGAATACATGTGATTGCTTGCCGATGTGTTGATATTTGACGCTAATCTCTTGGTCGGTGGAATCAACAACTGAATTAATTATTGCACCCATTTTTGACTTAGAGATTAGTCACACCTTCCTTTCATGTGAGCTTTAACAATATGAGTACTTTATCATGTATGTGAATGATTAATTGATAGAATATAATAGGGATCAATTGTAGTTACCTGAGTAATAAAAGAAATAAAGAAGTACTAATTACAGCACATATGTAACTATGAGAGTATATTAAGTTAACTATATATAACATGAAAGTTAACAAGTTTAAAAATAGAGAATCGAATCATTATTCTTTAATAAACTTATGTAATGGTCCTAATTAATCATATATTATGTAATTTATGTAATGATCAACATGTTAAGTATTCATATGTAACAAGTGAAGTTAATAGGGGGATTACAACTTTTGCTTCATAGAAGGATAAAGACAAGATAAAAGCAAGTTTGTGCCCGTTATTATTACTTATAAATAAAATTCTTAAGCATGCTATATTAATTATGAAAATAATAGTTCAATATACATTATACATCCCTTACATTTTTAGAAATGTAAATAGTATTAGTTGTATTTATGTTTACTAATCATTATTTGTAAATGAGATTATCACGTAAATTGTATTATTTCTATAAAAAAAGAGAAGAGGGGTGATGATGAATCATAACTTGTAGTAGAATTATTATAATTTATTAATGAAATTAATTACCATTGTGTATGTGCTTAGTTATAGCTAATACTTAAAATGTGATTAATAGGTAATGAATAGTCTATCTAAAGATAATGATTTTATTATAAATTTTAAATGAGGCACGTTACAAATAATTAATAAATATGTTGGGTGATATGTATGTATGGTTGAATGTCTACTGAGATAACGATTATTTATTTATTCATTTGAAGCTACTACTAACTTACATACGCTTATTTAGAAATTAATGGTGAATTGGGTAGATTATGTTTGTACCTATTACTAATGAGAATAAATAATACTCCCAAACATGTTATACCAATTATGATGATAATGGTTCAATACATATTATATATTTGTTATCTTTTAGAAATGTAGATAGTATTGATTATATTAATGTTTGTTAGTCAGTATTTACAAATAATAATTATCTATTTGTTCGTTTGAAGCTACTGTTAACTTATATATATATATTCGATAGTTAACGATAAATGACGTTGATTACATTGTGCCTAATGATAGTTATACTATGAATGAAATTGCAGATAAAATAAAAAGCTTGACAATTCAAGCTTTACAATGTAAAATACTATGCATATTTAATTATTATTCATTAATGATGGTTATGTGACATATGGATATTCTGGATGGTTATAAATTTACAGCTGTGCTATTGTTATTGACTTAAGCTTTGTAATGTAATGTGTTACGAATATTTAAGTATTTTATATTGATGTTGGTTATACGATGTATTAATATATTTTGAGATGTTATTATTTATAGTTGTGTTGTCATTATATAAATGCATACACATTAAAATCATGCATCATAAAACATCAACATGACATTTTGGAGGAATAAGGGAGACACAATTATATATATGTATAAAATATTTATAAAAAGCAATATAAAGGAGGCGTTAGTATATTTATATATGTAGATGTAGAGATAAAAAAAAATAGAGATAAAGTATATAAAGGTACTAGGGAAAAAAATAAATCATTGAAAATATGCTCAGTACAAATTGTGCACAATTAAAGATAGAAATTATTGTGATCACAAAGAAAGGATAAATTCATAAAAAATGTGAATTCATAGAGGAATGATGAAATGATAGAGTATAGAGGAATGCATTATACATATGCATTCATTATTATATAGTATATCATTTTTTTTTGCAAAAAGAGGAATGCAATTTTAAATTTGCATTTATTGATGTCAAACATGTTATCGCTATTATTGATTGATAGAGCAGAATTATAGTTGAGTTATGGAAAAAGTTGACGAGTATATAACATTGGCAACATAAACTTATTATTTATTATATGTAATTTGATATTGGTGGGATGGTTTTATTATTGTCATTAGTTTGATTATCAGTAAGATGTTTGATTGATCTACAGGAAAGTTGAGTTATTTATAATGATGACTGCCAAAAATCATCATTTCTCATCATCAAAGTTATCAAATAAAAATAGGATGATTTTCTTTATCGTTATGTTTATTATGATTAATTATTATGGATTTTCTTAATTTATGTATTTATTAATTATTTTCATAATATAATTAGATAATTAAATTTTTTTCATCATTTTCTTATTATTAGATACCACTAAGTTTTATACTTAGCGTTTGTCATTTGATGAACGTAGATCAGGGTAACTCAAAAGGACATCCAAATCAATGAGGCACCACCTTAGCGAGGATAATTTCGAGACTTGAATGACCCTCAAATACTATGTTTGGATCGTGTAATATATTCCTAGCAAAATTTTCATTATGCAACTATCATTGTATAGTTTAAAGGCAGTACAAGTTTTATGCAAGTTAGTAAAAATGCTAAAAATAACCAATATGTGACTTATCTAAACTTTATAAATGATGCTTAGATACCAGAAAATGATAAATGACATGCAACATTTAAGATATGAATGTTTTATATGACATGTGATGTTGAAGCCATAAGTTATAAAATAAATAGTTAGTGACCTCAACATGAGCATATTCTTTTGCTTAAGTATCATGCTCCCAGTTGCAGTACTAGATTGCAAGCCTTGGCATGAACACTTTAATTGAGTTACATCCCTAGTGGATCACACTCCTTTCATTAGTTAAGTCATAAGCCTGAACATGAGCATCCTAATTAAGTTTTCCCCAGTGGATTACTTTTATATCTTTATCAAATCATGATTTTCCCCATGGAATAGCAAGCCTCAGTACGAGCATCCTACAAGCCTTAGCATAAACATTGAGCCTCAACATAAGCATCTTGCAAGCCTCAACATGAGTATTGAGCCTTATCATGAGCATCCTATAAGCCTCAACATGAGCATTAAGCCTCGACATGAGCATTGGTCAGGTATTTTCTTTGCCTTTTGGTGAAAAGGCATATTGTGATTAGGTCTCATATTGATAAATTTTGCTTGTCACCTTAAAATGATCCTAATCAAGGGGCAAATTGTAGACTCTAACTTTTCACCCACGCACTGCAACTTCAAGTTTTCTTCAATTCAGTTTGGAATCAAGATCTGAAGCTAATCTTAATTGGTGAGTATTGGAATGCCTTTTCCTTTCTCATTTTCTCTTGATTTCTTTGTGAGTTTATAATTTTTTTTTAATTTTTCATTGGTTTGCTTCAATCATGAATATAATAGTAGCATTCTTAGCTAATTCATAGCTAGAATGATTTGTGATAGTTATATATTCTCTTGGGTTTATGATTTTCCTCATGTTTTTGCTTAAAAACTCAATTTGCTTTTATTTTTTCTCTTTACATACGACGCATATCATAGTATATACGGTGCATATAGCCTATATGCTACACGTATCATGCTATATATGGCACATATAACTATTTATTTATTGCTATTTTATGATTTTTCAGACATTTTCACTTGTTTTTTGATGATAATCAAAGTTTTCAATAGCATTAGTGGTTTTACAATAACCCTAATGATTTGAATTCATCATACGTTGATGCAACTTGATTAATTTTGGCTTAAATGCTTCTTTAATTTGATGTTTATTGTAATTGATATGATTGAACTTGAATTAGATGTGTTTGTTATATCTAATTGATAATTTGATGATATTAGAGTCTGTCAATTTCATTTTTCATAATCAATTTATGTTGATTTTGCCATTAAATCAATTAATTTGCTTGTTTTCTCAATTAAATGCCATTTAATTGTATTTTATATATCATTTGACATGATTAGCTTAATTGGATGTTGATTCATTTTAAGTGATACTATATGTGATATTATATGTGATATTAGAATCTTCCAATTATGCATTTAATTGATTTTGCTCAAAATTGATTATTTTCATGATCTGACTTGTACTTATTGTTGAATTTTCATGAGTGTTACCATTACATTCATTGAACTTTGGCCCTTGATTCATGCTTTTACATGGTATAGAATTGGTCATTTGTGTCCCACATCTTGTTTGTTACCTAACAATGATTTTCCTATTTGCATTTTCCATTAATGTATTTTACCTTATGCTACCTGAGGTTATTTTGCCGAGTGGAGGAGATGTTGCTTAACATCTTGAATTTTTGTATCATCAAAGATCCTTTGTAATAGAATAAGCTTCTATTTTATTTCTCCAACATGTATGATTTAGCTTTATTTCATCGTGTATGCCCCCTATCTCTCTCGATCCTTTTCTTTAGGCCATTATTAATTTTCATTCGTGCTACGATACCTTATTATGCTACTATACTTGTTTTATCATTGCTATATGATGTATGTTATGTCATGTCATGCTTATGCTATATTATCTTTACCATGTCATGCATATACTATATCATCTCTGCTGTGTCATCTTTTACATGTCATGCTTATACCATGTCATCTTTCACATGTCATGCCTATGCCATGTCATCTCTTATATATCATTCTTATGTTATGTCATCTTACACGTCATGCTTATGTCATGTCATCTATCACATGTCATGCTTATGCTATGTTATCTCATATGTCATGCCTATGCCATGTCATAATTTTATATATCATATCTATGTCATGTCATCATTTCACATATCATGCCTATGCCATGTCATATTTCACATGTCATGCCTATATCATGTCTTCATTTCACATATCATGCCTATTCTATATCATTTCATATACCATGCATATGCCATGTTTCATTCACTATGATTGCCATATCATGATGCCATGCCATGATTACCATATCATATTTGCCATGCTATATCTGTTATGATCACTATCATGCTATATTGCATTGTGTGCTTATTTCATGCTTGTGAATGTTTGCTTGCTTAGGATAATTAACTCAACTAAAATGGTAAAATAAAACTTAAAACTCTTAGGGAATAGATCTTCACCACCTAAACCCATCTCTGAAGGGTTTGACTTAGTACTCATGTTATGGGTTAGTTGAACCAAATCCAGAACCATCCTAGTGGTAACTCTATCTTATGACTCTTTTGAGTTTGTATCATTCATTGAGATAGCCCCTTGAGGAGACTGTACTTTTGCTCCAAGCAGGTGCTTAATGTCATTTATTGTAAGTCTCGCTCTAGGTCATGATGAAAGCCCTGCTCACACATTCCTTTCTCAAACCTAAAATTACATTCTACATACAAACTCAACTTAAATCCCTAAAAATCAATATCCTACAACTACCATCCTAGATTCTTTAAAACATTAACCAACGTAGAACGTTCTTGAATCTTGGGATGCCACTTTCTAATATTTTTAGGTGTCTCCTTAAAGCAAAGCTCATTAAACCTCTTGAACCAAATTTCCAAGCACCACCCCTAACCATAGTAGACACCAAAACCTACTGTCACTACCATTAGCACCATGACCATAACATGAATGATTATAGTTCTCTTAGGCAGGTCATCCAAGACCTTCTTGACTTGGATGAGCTTAAAGATCCTAAGAAATCTAAACCTTTTACTAATGTTAAGCTATTACCAAACTACTATAAAGCCAATTATACCTATATGATTCAATAAAGGTTGCTAGAGTCCTTAATTCTTAGCTCCTTCTTTCCTATCAATGGTGAGGCTATAGTTTTACCCGTTATCAAGCTTAGACTTAGCAGTGGGTTTGATATTGGTTCCATTGATATATGGTATGATATCTTAGAGGATGAATTAATAGATACTTAGAAAACAGAAAAAGTTGAATCGATAGAGGTTCATAAACAAAAAAAAGGGTGATTCGATCAAGACTTAAGAACCAACTAAGTAAGTGTTAAAGTATCTTAAGCCATAGAAGGGACTTAGGGCTAATAAGATATCTTCTTATGTCTATAATATAACTTAAAGCAAAAAGTCTTCACTTCTTTTAATCTTAAGAAGAATCCAGATAATCCGAAGAAGTTAACGAGATAAGACCCATTACAAATAAGTTTAATCCTAGCAAAGAACCAACTTTATAACCCATTAATAAATCGAAAGAGGTTACTAAACCTGATGAAAATATAGTCATCAAATAACTAAAGAAGATACAAGCTACCATTAAATTTTGGGGTTTATTTCTTCTATCCTAACAATATCAATGTGTCATCATCAAAGCATTATCAAATATAAGGATATCTCCTATAGTTACTACTTATGCTATGGAGAGTTAGTTGATGAATTGGGAATTGAGATCTAGCATGATCACCTTCTCCTACATTAATTTACTAGTAGAAGGATTATGTCATAACAAGGCACTCTTCATCAGGGTGCAAATTATGAATTTCTCTATTACTTATGTAACAATAAATAATGGTTTTAGCATCGATATTTATCCTTTAAAGGTGCTTCCAAAGCTCAATATTCAGGCTGTTGACCTGAAGCCATCCAAAACAATCATCAGAGCCTATGGTGAGTTGAAGAGGGAGGTCATTGATGTTTTCACTATAATTATCATTAATACCTTCACTATAAATGTCACAATCAATTCAATTTTTAAGTTCAATATCCTATACATTCTTGTTTCCTTTGCTTTATAATTAAGCCTTCCATGGTTTCATTCTGTGGGAGGTATGTTATCCACCACCCTACATTAGAAGATCAAATTTCAACATAAGGAAGGAGTCATAACCATTAATGATGATGATGATCTTACTTTAGCCTACACAAGGAGGATGTCCTACTCATAATTGGTTTCTATATTATTTTTATCTAGGAACTAGAAACATGCTTATACCAACTGAACCTTGTTGTCAAGAAGTTGATACAAAATATGAACTTTATTCCTGGTAAAGAACTAGGCCATTTTTACCAAGATCCTCTTTAGTTCAATATCCCCACTACTATATAGGAGGAAAGATACTACATCAGGTTTGATCCCCTTAGTTATGGTAAGTTGGAGGAGGGTAAGTTGGTCAAGTTCATTCAAGGTGAGACCCACTATAATCATGCTCCTATGTTGCTACACTCTGATAATTTTTATGATCAACAGTTTACTATCTTTGAGGATGTTTGTGATCTATCAACCTTAGTAGATTTTAGGAAGAAAATTACTAATATTTCCTCTTCTATAAGCTCTGATGATGAGTTTCATATATTTGGAGATGTTATTGATCTTATTATTGGTTACATTGATCGAAACATATCACAATCATCATACTAGAGGACAAGCTATAAAGTATATATATATAAAATCTTATGCTGGCGGAGGTCTACTAGAACATTGCTAGCTTTTTAGAGAATACTTTTCATGAGCTTTTTATGAGGGTACTAATGTCCTAATTTTTATTTTTTCAATGATGATGTAATCTCTTTAAAATATAATGCAATTAAGAATAATTTATCTTATATTTATGATGTGTATTATAATGGTTGGGTGCATGAGCATGAACATTACATTAGTATTTTTTATATTAACACATTACATATTAAACTTATTAATATTAACACAAATGAAAGACCTTATCCTATTTATGTTGCATTGGATTTAACTCTCGATGAGTGTGCATTACAAAAAAATGAGTCATTCATGCCCTCTTTGAATGGATTGTTCAAGGCCTTTTTTAAAAAACTTTGTGAATCCTTAATTAAGAGAAAAATGCTTTTGAATTAACTGCTTGAGAACATCCTCCTTGTTGTTCAATTATTTAAGAAGAAAAGAGGATCTTTTTATAGGAATATAAAAGAAAAGGAATTGGTTAGTGGTTAACCTATTCTCTTGTCTTGATAGGTAGTAAAAGGATTAGGATAAGACTAAAAAAGGGAAATTAGAGTTTTAAGACAACATATAAAAGCCTTTATTCTAGGCTAGAAATGCATGCTGGCTGTTGATAAAACTATTACAAAACATAAAATTCTAACCAAGTCAGGGTTCAAGCTTATCAAATAGAAACTACATCAACTCCAATTAGAATGAGCTCAAAAAGTTAAAAAAGATATTCTAAAGTAGTTGGATGCTAAGTTCCTTAAGGTGGTTGACTATCTAAATGATTGAATAATGTGGTTTTGATACCTAAGAAGGACAATAGACTTAGGGTTTATGCAGACTACTAGGATTTGAATAAGGCATATCTTAAGGATAACTTTCCTTTGCCTCATAAGTTAGTTAAAAATATGATTAATTGTAGTAAGAAAATTTTAAAATTTTTTATAAAAACAAAATTGAAAGGATTTTTGCAAGAAAAAATCATTGAAAACTAGAGAGGATATGGCAAAAAATGAAGTAATGCTTACATGTTTGTCGATCTCCTTCATTGTTGATCGTTTGAAAAGTTAGCAAATTTTTCAATCCCCAACTTAGAGGATCTCCAAACTATTCACATAAGGTAAAAGGATCAGTTAGTAATCAATATTATAAAAATCATTTCAGAGACTAATAGAATGAAAGCTAAAAGAGAAAGAGATGAATGGATGTGTTAATTCAAATTCTATGATTTTATTCTTTAAAATCTAAATCCTCTTGCTTGTGCAAGCTTTGAATTTTTCACTTATTTTCTATAGAAGGATGTGAAGAAGAAGAGAGGAGGCAAAACTATATCTCTTTGTAACCTAAAATTAGGTTATAATAGTCTAGTAAGGTTTAGCACTAGGGTTGATTGGATAGCTTATATATCATAACACATAAGTTAACTTAATCTAGTCAACATATGATGTATCTGACACATCAAAACCCTAATATAAATGAAATGAAAATCACATGACCCTCCTTTATCACTTATGTCATGCATATGCAAGTCATGTGACTTGTGCACATAACCAATGACATGCATGGCATATGCATTATACATGCAAACTTGCATCATACATATTTAGAGTTCTACTTATTAGAATTTCATGATCTTTGTATCAAATCAAAAATCTTTTCATGCTATATCCAATAAATATGAAAAATCCATGTTATCTTATAACTATGAAAGATTATCTTATATTGAATCAACATCCATTCACTTTATTCTGATCCCTTAACTTTTATGTGCAACCTTTTGCATTCTTGACATGTTGTCAATATATTGTTACATTATTAAATTTCATTTAATAATATCATATGTAAATCATGAAAAGTGTCTAGTCATATATCATAACTACTCAAATGTCAAGAGGTCAATAGTTTGATTATAACCCATATATATTAGATACCATTGCAATAAATTCCTTTTACCATCCATTATCTCATTTAGGTTTGAATATGGATTAATATCAACTCAATCAATGATCATGTATATTGATCATGCCCTAAACTTGATGTTACATGTACCATATTCTTTATTCCTAAAATGCCCATATGAAACATATTCACTTTTAAGCATTTTACTCTAGTTAGCGATTCTTGAATGAAAGGTTACCATATGCATCACTGAGATAAAACCCCTATAATTAATTTAGGGTGGTGAATCCTTTATTGATATATAAATATCATTAACTACTTTACAGTATACCCAACCTCCCAACTATGAACATCTCTACTCAAGCAATAAAGCGTAGTAATCCAATGTTAAGATAACATTAATATCAAGTATATGGATACTTGCATTATTAATGTGAGTGAGATTTATGTTTCATGGATATAAATCAATTATCGATATGAAATCTCATTAGCAAGGCCTTTAAGGAACAAGTATTATATTGTTTATTCACATATTTACATTTGACAACTTATGTCAAAGTGAATGAGAATCACCTTATAATAAAAGTATAACATGTGTTGATCTACGCATATTAATAATATTCAATCTTATTAATATTATTATTAAGGTAATTTAGATATTGACCATTTGCATATAATAAAAATCCTATTTCATAAACTCTTTATGAATTCCTCTATATTGGTTCAATACCATAGCCTTCATTATTTAGTTTATATTCTAAGTAAAATAAATAAATTAGATATATAATACTAAAATAATGAATAATGCCTCTTATTTATTAAATATTCAATTATAAAATTACATATAAATCATGATGCTCTAAAGCATACGCCAACCTCACATTGTTATAATAGTCGATAGTGCATCTACTAATGTTATGTACTCTTTTAATAATACATTTTCAAGCTATAATTAGATCCTCATAGTCATCATTAACAAGGTGAAGATAAATTTTATCATAGAATGGGAAACTTAATACTACAAGGTCATGACATTTTGACTTAAGCATGTAGGTGTAACTTATTAAAGAGTTACAACAACTCTATTGCATGATTTGATCCATAAGAAGGTTGAGGTCTATATGAATGACATGATGGTGAAATTAAACACCAGAGAAGGGCATATGGTTGCTCTTGACAAATTTCTTATGTTGGTTGAGAAATATGAGCTTAGATTGAATTTGAAGAAGTGCACATTTCAGATGATGTCCTATAAGCTATTTGATCATGTTGTTAGTCAAAGGGGTATTAAAATGGAATGGAACAAAGAAAAATTGATATAGAAAATGCCTATTCCTAAAACTAAGATTGAAGTTAGTGGATTTTTAGGGTAGCTCTATTACATTAGTAGGTTTATTACTAAACTCATTACCATGTTTTAACTCATCTTCAAGCTTTTCAAGAAGAACTAACAAATGGTTTAGGATGAGGATTACTAGTTTAAATTCAAGAGGGTAAAGCATTACCTCTCTAATATGCCAATTTTGAAGCCACCCCAATCGTGAAAACTATTATTGCTCTATCTAGCCTTAGAAAAGTTTATAGGGGCAATGATTGCTTAGGAAGATGAAGTTAAAGTTGAGCATAATGTTTACTACTTAAGAAATAAATTGTTTCCAATGGAGTGTAAGCATAACACTGTTGAGAAGCTATGCATAGCTACTGTTTGGGTAATGAAACTAAAATATTATTTCCAATCCTACCAAGTACAGGCGATCTTCAAGGTTAACCTTATAGAGTACTTATATGAAGCTCCTTTGTTAATGGGGAAGCTCTCTAGTTTGCTAATCTTGCTATCAAAATTTGATATGTTGGCATTAAGAAAAGTAATCAAAGATAAAACAATAGTTGAGTTTTTAGCATCTAGGCCAGTAGGTGGCTTAGAGACTTGCAAACTAGACTTCCCTGATAAACATTTATGAATAGTTAACATTAAAAATGGTAATCACATTTTGATGATATAGTCAATAGAAAAAGTGCAAGAATTGGAGTTGTGTTGATCACTTTAGAGGGTGAATTAATCATGCTCAGCTTTCTAGTCACTAATAATATGGTTGAATATGAAGCATGTTTATTTGGGCTTAAAGTTCTGCTAATGATTGGTGCTCGAGAAGTTGAAGTATTTAAGGATTCAGTTCTTATGATCCACCAATCCACAATCGAGTGGCATGTCAGAGAAGAAAGGTTTAAGCCTTTTGCTAAGTATGTAAAGGTCATGGTCCATAACTTTAATCAATGCAAATTTATTCATACTCCTTGAGAGGAGAATGAAATGGCCAATGCTTTGGCAACATTGGCTTTAGTATGTGAACTATTGTAGTGTATGATTTAGCCAATAATCATTAAGCAATCAATAATTTCTTACTATGAAGGAGAATAAGTGGTAATTATAATCCAAAATGAAGAATCTCTAAGGTATATAAATATTATCAACTTCTTGAAAATTGTTACTTATCTAGAGGATGACACTATTAAGGCTATTAATTAAAAATTGAAAAATTGGCACTATTACTTATCCAAAATTGAAAATTGGCACTATTAAGGCTAGCGACTAACTTCATCTAGCATTAGGGGGTTCTTTATAGAAAAATAATTGATGTTTTACAATGTTAGACTCGACCGGTGAAACATGCTCCCGTAAAATGATTAATGACTATCTTACAATTAGAAATCCATTAATCACTCTATAGAGGATTTGTTAATTTTTTGATTTTTTATAATAAAATATATATGATTTGTAACTTTAACTACTGAGTAATTCACCTATGATTTTACATGATCACCTATACATGTAACTTATATATATTCATCATACATTGTGGCATCCTATTTTGCAACTATTACATCATTACATAAAGTAAATGAGCCATATATTAGGTATTTTAGCGTTATAACTTATATATGAATACAAAATAATTTATTGCCCATAAAGTGTATAGTGATAGTTGCATAATTAAAATATCCACTAAGAAGATGTTACACTACTAAGAGTGATTCCAAGAGTCACACAAACTTAGAGTTTCCTAATTGAACTGGTGTTCCACTGAATTTGACACCCTTTAGACTACTGACCTGTGTTCATCAATAGATAAACATTGAGTATAAAGCTCAATGGCATCTAATGATAATTGTACTGCAAGTAAAATTCCATTATATCTTTATAATGAATAAAAATAATTAATGAATAATCATGATATAAATTCATAATAAATATTATGGTCCATCAATTACATAATTGATAAAGAAATATCATTGTAATAATTATTTATAATTAACTCTTTATGCTATATGTTACTTTTACAAATCAACCATATGTTCATTATGTACCTTAATAGAATAACAATGATATGCTCTGTGTAATGAATACAAGTATGTATTGCATTCCTCTTTCTATTACACATCACTATATTTATATACATACATATATCCATGTGACTCTTTGAAGAGGGATCCAAAATCAACCTACCTCATGATTAATAATTTACCATGTGGCTCACTGAGGAGGGAACCAAACTTAACTTATCTAAGAAAAAATCATATCATTATAATGTGTAAAGTTGGTAAGGAACCAAACTCAACCTACCATCAAGGAGGAAATCAAACTTAACCTGCGTCATAAGTCTCATCAATTGTCAATTTATATAAATATACTAGCACCTCCCTTATTTTTCCATATATATATATATATATATATATATATATATATATATATTATAGGTATATTTATATATATAACTATGTCTTCCTTGTTTCTCTATAATATCATGCTAATGATATATGATGCATGTACTTTATCATGTATGCATTATGTAATAATGGTGCAATTATAAATTAGTAACATTTCAAGTTATATCAATATATCATATATTCAATATTGATAAATAATAAATAAATATTCATAACATTTCATGATATCATGCTTGAATCGCTATGCTTTATTTTTTTACCTACTAATTTCATTTACAAGACAATTATTAATTGGCATAAACAGAGACCATCCAATCATCTTCAATCCATGATGTATACTAATTCATCAATAATTCTAAACATGTAAGTAAATAATTATCACTTCACTAAAAGACATTAATTCATGTAAGCACATTGATTAACATTGTCCTCCAGTATTCATAACTTGTTAAAATAAGAAAATTAACTAATATACTATCGTGCAATTACCATTTTTTAATAAAGTTATTAAATAATTAATAAATGATAATAAAAATATTACTAGATAATTTTATTGTAAACCATTTACCCTTTTAGATAGGCCTTTAATGTATTTATTAATCTTATTTATAGAATTAACTGCCAATAAACATAAACATAGTACCTGTATCACCCTTTAATAACTGAGCATATTCCTCAACAATCATAATTCTCAATTCTAAGCATCAGGTCATAATTACAAATCAATCTATTATGCTCTTTGAACATTCATAATCTTTTACAGTTTTACATAACTAATTTGATGCTAATTTTCCATCTCTATCTTGATATGATCACATTCTCAAACAGCAATTATCAAGTGGATAATAAGAAAAAAGATTAAACTACTAATTTTACAATAATTTCTTTTAAACAAACATTTCATTTAGTTATAGATTTCACATGTAATACTAGGAGTGAAAGAGCGCAAACCTGTTTTTGCCTCACCTTTATTTATATGCGAAGCAATGGTAGCAATTTTTCTATTGTCAAAGCCTGTTAATCATAAATTATTTAATGTTTTAATTAAATAGATTATGTATATATATATATATATATATAATGATACTTTAAACATTTATGTACACTCATATAATACATTTATCCTTTTTGTTTTCATAGCATAACTAACATAAAACTAAGGTTGCTCTACCATATATAGTGCTAGCTGGTATAACTTATAGCATTATTGATTCAAAATACATTACATGGACTTGTGTTATAGTCTAAGTTTCTTATAAGGATACATATATATATATATATATTCATGTCATTTTTCACTTGCTCTAGATACCATTCCATATCAATTTAATATGCAATATTACAATAATAATGCATTAGACATATACACTTAGTAATTCTTTTATTGCTATCTTTGTGTGTGTGTGTGTATATATATATATATATATATATATATATATATATAACAAATAATAGCATGTATGTACATAGATTTTGTAACTCAGTGACAGATTCAATACTTTATAACTTATTATCCTAGTTACATACAAAAGAAGGTTCATACATTCATACAGAACTGTTATTTATGTTCCCTACACATACATACACTTTATTAAATAGTTCATGCATTTGGATTATTGTTCATAGATTAAAACTTTTTGAGATCCAAGTGAAGCATGTAAACACACACATATAATCTTGGTTTAGGTTTCCTATTGAATTAACATATATAATGATAATTTGATTTGGCTGAAAGTTAAGTCACAGGTTATTTTTGACATGAACAATATGTGGAAAGATCAAAAGAGTTAATTTCAACTCTTGATCATAAGTTTCTCAATCTATACAATGAATAGTTAAATGTAAAGTTTCTTAGATCAATTTATTTCTTAACAAGAAGTATTGCAACTAAACACATTCATGGACATGTAACTCTACCGTCTAATTCTTGATTGCAATTGTATTTTTTATCTTGAAATATATATATTATGTCATTGAAGTTATGTAATTAAGCATGCAAATCCACCATGATTGTTTATGACTAAAACTACTCCACTTAATTATATAAACTATATAATCCAATAATTATGTCCATAAATGTGCTCAATTTATCTTAAATTTCAATGTCTTACACATGTGGGTGGGGTTTTCACCGTGACCTAGAATGAGGCTTATAAAACTCATGAACCAGGGATCCACTTGGAATGAAAGGATGATCTTCTCAAGGAGCTACCTTAAAGAATGATAAAGACTCAAAACATTCATAAGGAGTCACCACCGGATGGTTCCAGATTTAGTTCAACTAACCCATAGCATGAGTGCTAAGTTAAACCCTTTAGAGATGGGTTGGGGTGGTGAAGATATATTTCTATGAGTTTGCAAGATCAATTGTACCATTATAGTTGGGATTAATTACCCTTGATAGTTGAGCAAGCAAGTGCACAAAAGTTAGCACATAATGTGGTATGTCATAGTGATAAGCAAAACATAACATAGCAAAGTAGAATGATAAATAAGGCTATATGGTATTTGGATGACATGATATATGTATGACATATGAAGTGATGACATAACATAATTATATGTCATATGCATGACCTTGCATAGTGATGTGTGTGTGATGTGGCATAGTGACATAGCATTTTAGAGTGACATGACATAATGACATATGATATGGCATAGATAACATAACATGACATTATGACATATGACATGACAAGTGATATGACATAGTTGCATATGATATAGAACTTATGTGTGAGGTGGCATGTGACATGGTATATATTATGACAAATATAATAGCAAAGTAAAATAAAATCATCCATACAAATAAAACCTTAAGAATAATGGTCGATGAAAGGGATAAGAAAGATAGGTGTACATGGGAGATATAAAATAACATAACCAGGGAAAGAAACATAATAAAATAATGCTATTCTATTATATAGGGGTCTTCATTTTTACATAGATTCCAAGATGTGTTGCGACATCTCCTCCACTTCAGCAAGTTCTCGAGTAGCATGAGCTCTAATGCATGGATATGGAAAGTATAAAAAAGGAAATTTTCCAAAAAAAGAAAGTTCCAAACATGGAATGTCTACCAAATATAGAAATAATGCTAAATATGGAAATAAAGATATATATGATAAAAAAACTAAATATGGCAATAAAGTTAAACATGGTAGTAAAGCTAAATATAGCAATAAGCTAAATGTGGTAGTAAGCTAAACATGTCAGTAAAGTTAAATATGATAATAAACTAAACATGATAGTAAAGCTAAATATGGCAATAAGCTAAACATGACAGTAAAGCTAAATATAGTAGTAAGCTAAACATGGCAGTAAAGTTAAATATAGCAATAAGTTAAACATGGCAGTAAAGCTAAATATGGCAATAAGCTAAACATGGTAGTAAAGCTAAATATGGCAATAAGCTAAACATGACAGTAAAGCTAAATATGACAGTAAGCTAAACATGACAGTAAAGCTACATATGATAATAAGCTAAACATGACAGTAAAGCTAAATATTATAATAAGCTAAACATGACAGTAAAGTTAAATATGACAATAAGCTAAACATGGTAGTAAAGCAAAATCAAATTAAGAGAAGTCGAGGAAAGATATGACTTACCAAGGCTAGAAGTCCTTCCTTTAAGTACCTAAAAGCTTAGGGTTTTAGTGAATCAAATTTATCACTAAACCTAATCATATGCTTAATTAGGTGTATTTTAATTCTGAAAGAGCTTAGTGTCTTAGAATTAAAATGTTATTTTATGTTAGAATGTATATCTGTCAAGGCTAATACCTAAAGGAATTTATAAGAGCCTTAGAAGGTGTACCAACCCTTGGTTGGCAATGTAGGATAAACTCCCCTTCCTCTAACTATGTTAATTGGAGACCCACCAAGGGTACCATCTTGCATGGGCCAAATGGTCAGTATATTATAGGCTCAAATGTCATGTTATTGCATAAAGTTCATGTATGTAACTCAATCTTGGGAATGGGAACCTGTATCTAGTCATTCCAATAAGGAAATAAGTCATAATACGTGCCCAAAAAGGGCATCTAAGCATGCACATACAAGGAGGCCTACTAAAGGGGCTACCTTACATGGGCCAAATGGTAGGCATACCGTAGGCCCAAATGATTTATGATGACATAAAACCTATGTATGAAACATAATCTTGAGAATGGGAACCTGAATCAAGCTATCTCAATAAGGAAACAAGCCACAATACTGACAATACCTATGGCTATTAGGGAGTTGATTTCTTATCTGATCAGGGCATTCAACATCAACCCTACTACAGTGAGGGCAATACTAACTATAAAGGGTTTTGTAGATCTTTCTATTATCTTTTGATTGTGTAATCACAAGCTAGTGACTACCCCTTCATGGATAAGGGTAGTTAGCTTTAGACTGCTGGCACAGTTTTTGTTCGTTGACCTATTTGGACACAAGCATTTGATGATTAGTCCAATGATGGACTAGATGAAGCATGATTGGATCCCATTTCCTATGATTATAGCAGAGACAATCCTTGAGCTAGATATAGTAAGGTGGGGTCAGTTTAGACACCTCGGTGGTAGTTTGCTTCTATTACAGGTATGAATTTTAAGCCACCTTTGCAGGTTTTCAACTTAAAAAGTTGTATTTTGCCCTAAATTTTGTATGAGTTGCCTCTTATGAGGTTTTTGCTCATCGGGCCATTTTATTTTACTTTAAATCCTAATTTTTGTCTAAACTACCCCCTTGGGTTTTCAATTTAATAGATCACTCTAACTTTTTCCTAAGCAGTCTTTTGTAAGGTTTTCAACTTAGCAAGCTTTTGTTAAATTGTTTTTGTAGGTCTGGCTTCAAGAGAAGCTAGGGATCTTGACACCACCAGTGGGTAATCCATAGAGATATGTAGTTCACAGCCACATGAGGAGGGGCTACACCTTTAGCAAGGCAAGAATGCTAACATTTGACTGCTGGTTCAAGTAGATAAAGGCTATCTCCAAGAATGAGGTTAAGTGGACCTATCCTTGGTGTCACATCCAGCATGTGATGGTGAGGATATACATAGATTACATTCTACTATTGAGATTTTGAGGCTACACTCATTATAGCCCTACTAGAGTTTATCATTAGTATGGTTATAAACAGATTATTCTTTGATCACTACCAAAGTTCAAGGGAGGTGACTGCTGTCTTACTTCTTGGAGCATGTAAAGAGGACCTGACCTCACCATAGGATCATATTGGTAGAGACCTTTAGAGCTAGATTTACTACAAACAACGACTACAAGCTATGGGTGTTATGCCACACTTAGATTTTTATTGTACATGAGATGTATTACTTATGGCTAAGTTTATAGACATGCATTCCATTTACATTTATAAGATTAAAGCATTTGAATGAGAAGTGTTAAAACTAGCACAGAGGTTATACATTAGATTTAACCCTTGTCATTGACCAGTCCATGCAAGATTTTTTGACCAATTATTTTAACTCTCTCCTTTTACTTCTAAGGGCTCTAACTTTTGCATGAGTTGTTCGAATGGATTTTCAACTCATAGAGTGATCATTTTTTTCTTTTACCTTTTGCTCTAGATAAAATATTTCTTCAGTCAGTCAAGATTAACAAGTTTGAAGAAGTCATTACCCTCCATGTCTGAAATGCAAACGGTGCCTTTGGATAAGATTTTCTTAACCAAGAATGGGCCTTCCTAATTAGGTCTAAACGTCTTGCATGGGTCATGAATAGCTAGTCTGGCTTATTTCAAAACTATATTACCTTCCCATATGGCAACAAGCTTGACTTTCTCATTGAACACACTCGCCATGCATTTCTTGTACAATTGTAAATGATAGAGAGCCTTCAACTATTTCTCATCAATGGTAATCAATTGTTCATATCTAGCCCTGTTCCACTCAATTTCAGGTAACTAAGCTTCCAAGATAATTTGAAGTGACTTCAGCTCCACTTTGATTGGCAATACAGCTTTTGTCCCATAAACCAAAGAGTAGGGGGTAGCAACCATAGGACTTCTTACAATAGTTCTATAACCCCACAAAGCAAATGGCAATTACTCATACCAATCCTTGTAAGTTTGCACTGTATTGGCCAAAATCTTCTTTATCATCTTATCAGCCCTTCAACTACCTTATTAGCTTGAGGGTGATATGGAGAATATTGATGATGCTTGATCTCATATCTTTCTAGCAGATCAAATACTTAGCCTTAGAACTACACGCTATTGTAAGACTCCAAGTGATGTGGAACCCATATTGACATATGAGATTCTTCTTTATAAACTTGGTAACTTGCTTTGCCCCTAGTTTACTATAGGATTTTGCCTCCACCCACTTAAAGAAGTAGTCAATGGCCACCAGTATGTATCGATGTCTATTAGAAGCATTAGGATGAATCTCAACCATAATGTCAATTGCCCAAGTAGAGAAAGGCCATAGCATTGTCAAATTCTGTAATTCAACTAATGAGATGTGACTCAGATCTTTATGAATCTGACACTCATGACATTGCTATGGTGTTGGTGGTAATAGCAGTAGATTTTGGTATCTACTAAAGTTAAAGGTGGTGTTTGGAAATTTGGTTCCAAGGGTTTAAAGAGCTTGGCTTTTTAGAGATGCCTAAAAGCCTTGGAAAGTAGCATTCCAAGATTTGAGTATCCCCAAGATCAGGTAGTGTTTCAAAGTATAAGGTTTGGTGTTTGTAGGGCATTGATGTAATGGTCTTTATGTTTTGTTTGGGTGAAGGTGGTGGCTTTTGGTTTAATAAAGGAAGGCTCCTTCTTCTTTAGCCCCTCGGTTTGCTCGATTCTTTGGCCCATTAAGTAGATATCTTCAAATGTGTGGAATGTTTGATACCTCAACTTATCCTAATAAAGTGATAGCAACCCCATGATGAGCTTATTGATTATGTCAGATTCATATAGCTTCTATCTAACTGGTGCAGCTTTATCCATTAGTGTGACATCAAAGCAGGCTTTAAACATATATTACTTATAGAAAGCAATGCATAATGGCTTCCACTTGGTCATGGTTGTCTTGTTAAGTCTATAGTACTAGGCCAACACTTGTCCCTCCAATGAAATGAAGAATAGTTAGACTATTTGATTATCCAACAGGTCGGTCATGGTCATCATCATGGCGTATGTCTTGAGGTGGTTCTTTAGGTCCCTAACTCCATTGTACTTAGAAACATTTGGCAATTTGAACTTGGAAGGTAGTCCTCTGATAGCTCGCATAGAGAACTGATCAAAGTTAAAATTAGAGCCCAACCCCTTATTCTTTATGATGGATTGCAACTATTCGATCTTCTATTCAAGTGTAGAAGTCTTAGTTTTATGAATGTCATACATATGGAGTAAGACATCATCATTTATGTTGATATCATATAGACATCATCATTTATGTTGATATCATATAGGTTGACAGTCTTCCCCTTCTCCTTGATGGGGGATGGTAGAATGATAAAATCCTCAAGACTGAGAGCCTCCTGGATCTGTTGTTGTAAGAGAGCTTTGAAGTCATTGGATAAAAGCTTAGCCATTGATTGGTTGATGAGTTGTTCGACTATGGTGAGTGAAGCACCATCAAGTATGGTGGTGGCAACCTTAGATGGAGTGGTGAAATCCTTGGTAAGTTATGGTTCTAACATATTTTTGCACATGATAAAAGAGATTAGCATGAATTGTTGGACTATGGTGTGTGAATCATTATCAAGTATGGTGGTGGCAATATCAGATGGAGTGGCGAGATCCTTGGTAAGTTATGGTTCTAGCATGTTTTTGCACATTATAGAAGAGATTATCATGGATGCATGTGACTGCATATATGTTTGCATGTAGGGCACATGATGCAATATGTAGGATGTATGTATGACCTATGCTAGGAAACATCTAGTATTATGGCTCCAAAAGGAAATTAGTTAGTATACATATGTGTTTGTATGCATGTGATGTGACATGTAGGATAAATGGATGACCTATGCTAGGAAACATTCAAAGTTATTACTACAAAAGGAAATTTGTTAGAGAAAATTGCATGATTATACATGTATGTGTATTAGATAGAAAACATGAAAGGGTTAGTGAACATGTAGCATGCAACAACACTCCCTGCCACCCTTATATCTCCATGAAGATTGGTTAATCCAAATATCTCCTAGGTGGGATACTAGTCCAAAGTTACACTGAGAACTCGAGGCATGATACTCTTAGTATATGAGGTAAGAACAAAGGGTGATCATTGCCCAATCATATGAGGAATTATGCTGGAAATCTGATAGCATTTTGACATGATCATATTGCTATGATAAAAGAATACCAAGAGAATGAGGCATGAGGTTATGCAACCATCATAAAATCATGAAAGGATTCTAACTTTAGTAGAGGAACATGACATGATCATATTGTTATGATAAGAGAATATCGATGGAATGCAACATGAGGTTATGCAACCATCATAGAATCATGAAAGGATTCTAACTCTTAGCAAAACAATATGATATAACCATATTGTTATGATAAGAGAATGCCCATAGAATAAGGCATGAGGTTATGCAACCATCATAGAATCATGAAAGGCTTCTAACTCTTAGCAGAGTAATATGACATGATCATATTATTATGATAAGAGAATGCTTGTAGAATGAGGCATGAGGTTATGCAACCCTAATAGAATAATGAAAGGATGCTAACTCTTAGTAGAGCAATATGACATGATTATATTGTTATGATAAGAGAATGCCCACAGAATGAGGCATAAGGTTATGCAACCATCATAGAATCATGAAAGGATTCTAACTCTTAGTAGAACAATATGACATGATCATATTGTTATGATAAAAGAATGCCTGTATAATGAGGCACGAGGTTATACAACCATCATAGAATCATGAAAGGATTCTAACTCTTCATAAATCAATATGAGATGGAGAAATATGTTAAATTTGGAAAAATTCACTGATATGATAAGGCATTGATCCATATAGTATGCAATCAAAGGGTTCTAGTTTTAGAATGTTGCTATGGTTAGCTACGTGGGCTTTAGTCCAGTAAGAATAGGCTAAGGTCCCCTACCACATTGTCTACAACCTATCTAACTTAATGGAATCATCAATATAGGACTATACCTAGAATTTATCCATTCAAGGAATCATTGATAGTCAATAGTACAATGCAACGAGTGGTGAAGGCAGACTCACTTTATCAAGGAGTCGAATGGAGTCCAAGGTACTAACTTATCCATAATCATTAGTTTGACTCAGGATAAGGGTGGTGATCATCTTTGGAATGATAGTAGTTTTTGTTAATCACTACTTCACTACAAGTATACAGATGATTGTAGTAAGATATTGATCCCACGAGGATTAATAGTCTATCCACCACTACTTGGATTTCCAATCTGTTTAAGCAACAATAATAGTTTGGTGTTTGGAAATAAACAATTACAAAAGCAAGTATATGAATGAAACAAGATTAAAGGTAAAGAGATAACACAATGATAAGATACATAGGATTTGAAGTCATCATCACCAAGCTAAGATAGCAGTCATGTGCTTATTACCACCCAAGATATCCAAAAGCATCGATCACCCTCTCTCAAGATGAAACCAACTAAATTACCTCTTAATCTCAGATTCACTTAGTCATTGTCGTGATCCTCTAATTAGGGCAACTATTAAGCCATCATACAAGAGTTAGGAACATGTAGATCTCTTATACATATTTACCTAACTAGAATGAATAAGCATTCTATAATTCAACTCTCGTTCCAATTATAGAGCATAAGAAATCCTTTAGAAAGTGAATCTTTAGGATTAAACATCTCTCAATGTTCAAGCATTCTACAATCCAACTCTTGTTGCAAGTAGAGATTTTGTTTCAAAAACCAATCTTTAAATTTAAACATTCATAGTAATTTTCAACAAGCACAATCAACTATCTGTCGTACCCTCATTTTGGACCGGCTTGATCTGGATCGATTTAGGAATGCCTCTGGGTCAGTTTGGGTTAGCTTCAGGCCAATCCAAGTTGATTTAGGGCTTTCTAGGCCGTTCTGGGCCAACTTTGGCTGTTCCAGGGTGCCTTTTG
>CANYBF010939495.1:0-25111 GCA_948192965.1 Dalechampia spathulata | reverse complement strand
TGGTGATAAAATATAGTAAAGATCATGAATATATGCATGGAAAGTAGAAAAAGGTGAAGTTATGTATATGCATGTGCATGTGCTTGCTAAAACCAAACCTTAAAAGCAAAGTTAGGGGTTTACAATAATTGCATTTTGACTACCTTAATGTTTGAATTCTTTGACATGTAACATACCATTAAAAAGCTCTTTAAATTTAGTTTCCATTAGTACTAGACTTATAAAATTGCAAATTCATTTTCTTAGTCAAACAAGTCACGTCACTTGGATTGTCATATTTGAGCAGAAATTAGGTAAGAAACTTTTGTATGCGGCCTTTTACAAATTGATAGCCTAAATGAACTCCAAAAATTGCAAACAATAATTCAAATTAAAGCTTATTGAGTTTAGTTTCTAATTGCATATGGTTTGTTTATATTAAAGGCCAATAGCATAGCTTAAAAATTCATTTAGTCCAAGTACTTGCAAAAATGGTATTTGCATTTTTTGGTTTTCATAAGTTTGAGCTACATACCTTAAATGTCTATGCTTTGATACTTTGTTTACATGGATTAATACTTTGATTCATGCATTATGTTAAGGCATAAATCTGAGTGTATTTCATGATTCATAATTTATCCTATAAGGTCACATAAAGGCATGAACAAGTAAGGTGAAAACATGAAGATTTCATGAAATAAAATGACCAAATGAAGAGTGTAACATACCAAATGAATAGTGCACCTTATGAAATGAATAGTAACATGCATTGTATGTTTGGCAACTTAATGAGTGTGTGTTCCAAGCTTCCAAACTTAAAGTTATTCATATCTAAACATCATTATTCATTGTTATACACATGTATATACACTTAGAGATATAAATTGACCTTAATGTCTTATGTTTGAGTCATGATTGATTAATGTTCCTTACATGTTTAATTGATAAAGATACATGACCTACATGCTAGAATGCCTATATATGACTTAAATCTGTGCATGTAGTTGAATATGTGGAGGTGTTAAGACATGAATAGGTTAATGATTTATTATGTTATCAAATGGAGTTCAATGGTATTTAAGTATACTTAATGAATGTGAAAATGACTAGGATATTAAGGATGGTCAAATTATGTGTATGACTTGTATATGCATCTATATTTGAATGTGTGGGTGTATAATGATATAAATAAGGGTAATTACTTATGACTTGTTCAAATATGATTCAATGATGATTAAATATTCATTATGAATAGTAATTTGTTTAAGATGCTTAATTGGCCAAAAAAGTATATAAAATTATTACTTATGATGATATAAAATTATTACTTATGATGAATCTAATGCTATGACATAAAATGTCCAAATATGACTATCATGACTAGAGAGCAAAGTATAACTACACGAAATGGATATGTATGAATTTCTTATGGTGAGAAACTTTATACTAAATGTTAATGCTTTACTAATTAAGTGAATAATGAATTGTCACAGATTCAATGAAGGAACAATGACAGTGACTACTAATCATCTAAATAGGTTTATGCTATATGAAATTTCCATGATCGATAACTTGATCAATAGTAAAAAAGTGTGAATAAGTGCATTATAGTTGTTTATCTATTTATTTACCATACTTAGAATACCTTATGATGAGTCTACATAGGAAATGAATTACGAATGTTCTTTTTAAATGATGTTTTTTACATTATTGAAAATTTATGACCTAAAGGATGTTATTCCATGATGATACATATGTCATGCTTTTGAATAATAGTTGTTATAGTGAAAATGAATGTCAGAGCATATAGGTTATATTTTATGATATTCTAATATATTAAATTTGAATAATAGTTGTTATAGTGAAAATGAATGCCAGAGTATATAGGTTATATTTTATAATATTCTAATATTTCAAATGAGGTTGGCAGGTGAATTGCTACAGGTATAGAGAAGCTATATGATATCTATTTTCTTTATTCATGAAATATTAATTAATGTGGATTGTGAATAACAATTTATGGTGGAATATTGATATTATACTTTATTAATTTCCATGTTCATCATAACATTAAGCATAATGCATATGTATTACATCATGAATCATTTATATACATATTCATTTTCATGACATATCATACAGCGGATATAAGGCAGGAAAAGAGAGAAATGATACAGAAACGATATAGAGCTATATGCTATGAAAGCGTATTGGGTCATAGAGATGATGGATTCTCTCGATGGAAGTTTTGTTCCTATATGGAAAGAAAAATAGGTTTACTGAACCATAGAGTTATAATGCCCTCCTACGAGGGATGAGTACCTGTACATGCAAGAAAGAAAAATGTGTTCATTGAACCATACAGTTATAATGCCCTCCTACGAGAGATGAGTATCGGTACATACAGAACACAGAATAAGATTGTGCACAATCATATAGAAATGAAATGTTATAGGAAAATCATAGATAGGATGTATAGCATAATTACATCACATAATCATGCATTATTCCTCAATTACAATGAAATGAAAGATAATGTTATTCAAGTACATTACAAGTGTACATATATAAATGTTTATAGAGACATGATAGCTTATATATAGTATTTTATACAGAGGAAGTCATAAATGAATGTTTACAGTATTTATATATTCATGTTTTCGTAACATTCTATGTTGTGTTGTAAAAGTAAAAGCAAAGGCACAATATAAGTGCATACAGTGAACTATTAATTTCAAAGATTAAATTGTGTTATGATATGCATAGAGAATGATTATTATTGATCTTATACAATATAGTTATCAATTATCATTGATCCATGATAACAAACCATTATGAATGTAATATGGCATTATACAGAAATCGGTAGTTAATGTTCCTAATACTATTTGAAAGAGGTTCACTATAGAATGTGATAAAAAAGTGTTATTATACTATCATTTAATGTTCTATTACATGTAGTATTATCTTATCACATATAATTATGTTGGTTATAGTTAAGATTATGAACAATCATGGTTGCTATGTTATGGTTATTTTTGTAAAGAATACTCATGTTTAAGATATTTTGTATTTTTATATAATGGTATAATAAGTAATTGAGTATGCATTAACATGTCTTATATAGAATTTGATGCATGATATGTTTATAGATAAAAGATATTTGAATCATGAGGTATGCTTATGATATTATTATTATTATGCATTTATTATGTAGCATCACTAAGTGAAATACTCAGTGTTTGTCATTTGATAAATATAGGTTAAAAGTTTGTAATAAAGCATACAGATTTAGAGGCATAAAATGAGTATGACTATTTATATGCAAAATTTTAAAAATGTCAAGTACTCCTGAGTTATGTAATTATGCAACCATGTAAATGAGTCAAAGGCAGCAAATAATTGCATTGATATTTATTGAGTATATGTGTATTTCAAATCTTTTTTCAAAGAAAAATATTTTTACACATCCCTTGTAAGATAATTAATAGTTTTCACTTATTTGAAGACTGTTAATTATTCTATGAGAGGATGTTACACCATGAGGGGTGTGATAATAGGTATTTTGGATTTAATATTTTATGAGTAGTTGGTTTAAAGTTGAGTTTATTGTAGTTTGGAATCTTGAATTGAACTTAATGTTTTTTTGCTTAATTTCGTTTATCTTTTATCCGTTATTACCTTGATCTTCATGTTTGAGTGTTATCAAATGTATAAATATGTGTTATTTATATGCCAAAGTTTAAAAAAATGACAAGTACTCTTGATTTATGTAATTATACAACTATGTAAATGAGTCTAAGGTAATAAATAATTGCATTGATATTTATTAAGTATATGTGTATTTCAAATCTTTTTTAAAGAAAAATATTTTTACACATCCCTTGTAGGATAATTAATAGTTTTCACATATTTGAAGATTGTTAATCATCCTACAAGAGGATGTTACACCATGAGAGGCGTGATAATAGGTATTTTGGATTTAATATTTTATGAGTAATTGGTTTAGAATTAAGCTTATTGTAGTTTGGAATCTTGAATTGAACTTAATGTTATTTTGCTTAATCTAGTTTATCTTTTATCCTTTATTACCTTGATCTTCATGTTTAAGCGTTATCAATGGGTGTTGGATAACACATTTGTTAATACTCAATTTATGATTGATTAATGAGTTTGGAAAAGGTTTTTAGTGAATTTGGAAAAGATAAAGGGACTTTTGATTAATTTGCTAGAGATAAAGGTTATCAATTCAACATTAAATGGCATAAGTTTATAGACGTAAATGCTATAAGAATAGTTTTAAATCAACTTAATTCATTATAATCATTATTTAGGAGGAAGTGATTTTAAATTATTCATGCTTTTGATATTTGTTGGATTAATCTTAATTTATCTTGATTATTAATATTCTCAAACATAATTACCTTAACTTAGTTTTATAACAATTAGATTTCATATTTACTTTAATCACTTATACTTTGCTTTAGTTTACATTGATTTGTTGATTTGTTTGTATTTTAAGTTTTTGTTATTTTCCTTTTTTAAATATCTTGTAAAAGGATTAATTTTATAGATAATTAAATAATTGGACTTTTAATAATTAACATACTTAAATATTTACAAATGATACTCAATTGCAACTATGATCCATATTCTTGCAAAAGTGTAATTATGGAAAAGGAAAATAAGAAAAAGTCTATTTTTTCCAAGAGTTATTTGAATGTTGTTTAGTTTTAATTGCATTACTTTTATGCTGACAAGTTTTTGGCATTATTATTAGGCACTAAGTGTAAATTATTAATAATAAATGGTTAATAGTGACTATAAAGATTAAGAGAACATTTAAAGCTAATCTTTATGCATAATGTTAAGCAATCATCTAGAGAGAAGGCATACTTGTGAGCGCTGGTTTCTGCCGGGGCCCAGAGCGAGGCTTGCGAAAGTCATGGACTGGGGACCGTACTTGGAGTGAAAGCATAGTCTTCCTAAGGGTTTCCCTTAAGGAATGATACAGACTCAAAAGAGTTGCAAGGGAGTCGCCACTAGATGGTTTCGGATTGGTCCTACTGACCCACAACATGAGTGCTAGTTAAACCCTTCAGAGATTGGGTTCGGGTGGTGGAGATCTATTCTATGATTTTCCAAAATTGATTTTACCATTATAGTTGGAATTAATTATCCTAAGCAGACAAGCATGTGAGCGTAATTGTAAGCACACAGCGCGATGTGTGAATTGGCGTTGCAAGGTTGCACGTAAAATGACATATAAAGCTATATGGCATTTAGATGGCATGGCATATGCATGTCATGTATAAGAGCAATAAAGTAACATGGTATATGCATATCATGTAAGTGTGTATGACATATCATATGCATGATATGGCAACCTAATATGTAAGCATATATTATGGCAAATAGCGTATGCCGTTATGCATTAACGTTTTTGATTTATTTTAGCGTTAGGCGTATGGCGTATGCAATGCGTATGTAGAGTATGTGGGATGAATGGTATATCACATGCATGATATGTGAAGTGATGCATAATATGGCATATGTGATGACATTGCATAATGAATGGCATACCATTTGCATGGCATGTGAATGATGTATGGCATATCATATGCATGATATGTGTGATGATGTAATACATGGCATATGCATGACATGTTATATGTATGACATACCACATAACCTAGTCCCATCATAGTTGGATTAATTGTATGCATCACAACACTAGTTGTTGTCTGCACACACCATATAACCTCCTGTGTCAAACCGGTGATTGTGGGTGAGGGAGTACCCTGGACTCCATTCGACTCCTTGGGAAAGCACATCTACCTTAACCACTCGCTGCACTGTACTGATAACCATTGATGATTCCTGATGGATAGATGTGAGGTATAGTCCTATATCGATGATTCCATTTGGTTGGATAGGTTGTGGACAACGTGGCGGGGGACCTTAGCCTGTTCTCAAAACCAGACTAAAGCCCATGTAGTAAGCCTAACAAAATTCCCAACTAGGACCCTTATTGCATGCTATATGGATCTTTGCCTTTTCATGTGAGTGGATTTGCATAGACCTGGCCTATTTTCCTCCCACATATTACTCTGCTAAGAGTTAGAATCCTTTCATCATTTTGTATGGTTGCATAACCTTATGCTTATTCCACGACCGTACTCTTATCATAACAATATGATCATGCCCATATTGCTCTGCTAAGAGTCGGAATCCTTTCATGATTCCGTATGGTTGCATAACCTTACGCTTATTCCACGGGCGTACTCTTATCGTAACAATATGATCATGCCCGTATTGCTCTACTAAGAGTTGGAATCCTTTCATGATTCCATATGGTTGCACAACCTCATGCCAATTCCATCAGCATTCTCTTATCATTGCAATATGGTTGAATGCTATCGGGTTTTTATCGTAATCCCCCATATGATCGGGCAACGATCAAACTCTCTTGCTTGCCCTATTCAAGAGAATCGTACCTCGAGTTCCCAGTGTAACTCCGAGTTAGTATCCTTACCTAGGGCAGGAGAACTTGAATTTACCAATTCTCATGGAGGAATAAGGTTGGAAGGGAGCACTACTGCATGCTACGTGTTCGCTAACCCTTTTGTGTTTTCTGCCAACCACACATACATGCATACTCATGCAATCTACTAATAAATTTCGCTTTTGTAGCCATAACGCTGGATGTTCCTAGCATAGGACACGTATACATTCTACATGATGCATCATGTGCATCCATGCATACGCATGCTAACTCGCTTTCTCGCAGCCATGACATTGCATATTTCCTAGCATAGGTTACGCATACATTCTATGTGTCACATCACATTCATCATACGTAACCATATGTGCATACTCATGCATCCATGCTAATGCTCTCTATCATGTACAGAACCATGTCAGACTCACAGAACGCTAGGAATGTTGCATCCTCATCTGGCCCTGCTGCCTTAACACTGGATGAGGCTACACTTACGGTGGTTCAGAAGCTCATCAACCAATCTGTGGCCAAGCTTTTGAATGATGACTTCAAGACCCTCTTGCAATAGCAGATCCGGGAGGCTCTTAGTCCTGCTGAATTCATCACCTTACCAGCTCTGATCAAGGAAAAGGGGAAGAGTGTCAACCTATATGACATCGAGATTGATGATGACATCTCACTCCATATGCATGATGTTCGGAAGACTGAGACCACTGTCTTGGAGTAGAAGATAGACCACTTTCATACTGGATCCCTATGTACCGGTACTCAACTCCCGAAGGAGGACAACTGTAATCCTGGCCCGTAGGCCCTTTTGTTATGCCTATGTCTCGAGACTCAACTCCCGAAGGAGGAACGTAATATACGAGTCCATTATGGAATCCTGTAATATATGATCCAACATGCCTTTCCTCATTTTCTCTCGCTCTGTCTTAGCATTCACGATCCCATATGTCATGAATAATGCGAACATGCGAGAGTATCAAATGGAATCTTAAGCAAAAGTCATGAGACTAAACAAATCATAAGCAAATACGGGAATCCAATCCCCAATCATCATTTACTAAGCCAAACTTGGCTTAAAAACAATCAAAGAAGCAAATAACAACTAACACTCAATAAAACCAACTAGAACGAGCTAGTACTAACTTGTTAGAAGGAAAGCTGCTAAATTCTGATTACGCCTCTAACCTTTTAATCTTGTAAAACTCACTTTGTTCGGCTTAATTCTCTGAGGAAAATTAAGCTCTAAGGGTTTAGGGATGTTTAGGAAGGGTTTAGTAAAGAAAATGGAAAGAAGCTTAATGAAAAAGCTAGGTTTAATCCGTTAAAAATAGCCTCAAATGTCGCGTATGACCGTACCAAAATACGCGTACGCCCGTACCATCCTAAAAAGCCTGACAAACCCAATTTCCTGCGAGCTTCGGTACGGCCGTACCACATTTGGTACGCCCGTACGACCTCAAAGTTACTGACAAACCTAAATTCCTGCGAGCTAACGTACGGCCGTACAACCCTCTAGTATGCCCGTACGACCTCCAGGACCTCAATTCCCTTGTTCCCTCGTGCTTGGTACGCCCGTACGGCTATCCGTACGCCCGTACTGCAAGCCTAAACTCAGGACATGCCTCAATCGAAGCTCCTAACTCTGCCAAAACCTGTAAAACACACTCCAAAATCAATCCTAATACCTCAACATCACTGTTCCTCATCCAACCGAGAAGTCACACTTCCCAATAAGGCAACAGTGTCACATAACACAATCATAATACGAGCATACATACATACATACACGTATACACATCATCAAGGCATAATAAAACTCATACGCATACATACCTCTACCCGTATACTAGTGTGCAACCTACTAGGGTCTCAACTACGGGTGTAACATGATTAGTGTCCTCATGATATATCTCCAAATCATCTTAAATTTGTTTAGCGATCATACAATGGGAGACTCTTCCATACTCCTCTATATTAATGACATAATATAACATATTCATTATCTTTTTGTTCTTACCATTAACCTTCTTCTCTTCCTTGTTCCACTCACTTTTATGCTTCAATATGGTAACATCATCAATAATAATTGTTGAAGTAACATAATCTTCAATAATTATATCCCATAATTCCATTCCATCACTTTCAAAAAATACTCCCATTTGATATTTCCAATAAGCATAATCAATACCATCAAAAAACAAAGGTTTGATGTAAGATTGGCTCTCTAAAAAATGTGTTATCATTTAATTTTAATCTAAGAATACGAATTCTTAAAAGATAGAGTCCAAGCTTTGATACTAATTAAAATTCTCGAGTAAAATGATAACAACTAAACTAATCAAGAACTAGAGAAAGAGTCAAAAGTGGAATACAAGAAATTTATAGTAGTTTAATCAATAAATGCCTACATCCACTTATCTAAGCAATTACTTAAGTTTTTACTAATCTTTCAACAAAGATTACAACTTTAGAATCATAATTCTAATAACAACCCAAATTTTTTCAAAGGCTCCTACTAAACCCTTACAATTTATGTTTCCTAAGGCTCATATAAAACCTTACTCAATCTTAATAATCCCTTTCTATCTCTTAAAATAAAATCTAAGAGAAAAACAAAGATTGAAAACTCAAGAACCCTTTACAAAGGATTTACAACTCAAGAGTTCATAAAATAAATAAAATCATATAAAAAATAAACTCAAGATGGAAATATAAGCAATTGATGAACTAAAATTGAATTCTTACATTCAATAAGGTTGATTTATATCAATATAAGGTTTTTGTAGCTTAAATAGTTATTGGGAGTGCATTTAATGTGAAAAAGAACCATTATACAACATTTTAAAGATTGCAAAAAAATTATTTGCAAAAAGTGTACAATTATAGGCACATGTGGTACAACCAGACCACAACATAAACTAGTTGGATAGCACGCAGTCGTATGATCGTACGTCCAAGTTATATGATCATACCACTATATTCTGCCTAAAATTGAAACTTTGTTTTTTAACTCTTCATAAACCACGATTTGTCTGAGATACCACTAATCATATCAAAAATTAAATTTAATATTTAAAAATATTTTATTAATAATATAAATATGATTTATTAACATCAAAATCAAGATCAAGGATCCCCAAGGTTTAACATTATTTTTAGAATTATATTAAGAACTTTGAGAAAATACATCATGAAGCTCTAAAATATTTTATCTTCAAATTAAAATATTTTACGTATTAAAAGGAAAGTTTTTAAAAATTCAAAATTCTGTAATAGTTAGTCGGAATGAATTTTAGTATGCTATTTTTATCGATTTTAAAATAGTTTAGAATGCTATTTTTTATTAAGTTGAAAACTGTTTTTAGAATGTATTTTAAAAACTTAACTATTTATACTCATGATTTATTAATTTTTAACAACTACTTTTTGAAGTATAAATATATGATAGTTTGAATTTTTTTAGATACACAAAAACAAGAAAATATAAGCAAATATTGGTTTATCTAAAATATTTTCTAAAACCTTTATATTGAATATTCCCTCTTAGTATTTCATAAGTAATTTGTATTGGATTTTGAATTAGAGTTTTATACAACAATTTTTATTTATCTTTTGAGATGATTACAAGCATCTTTTGTTAGGTTGTAGTGAATAAGTTTTATGAAAATTTGAGGCTTCAAGTGAGTCTATGAAAACTTAAAGTTGCAAGTGAGTCTATGAAACTTATGGCTATAAAGGTTTCAAGTTAGCTTGAAAAATTTGTTGTAGAGAGATTTATTTTAGTGGAGCTTCAAGCATTGATCTTAAAAGAGTTGATGTAGGCATTAGGTCTAATCACTATAATTCATGGTGTTTGATTTTCTTTTATATTTTTTTTTAATCTTTAGTGTGTTATATTTGAATGGTACTTCATTTTGATAATTTTTCAAGTTATTCAAAAGTTTATGTAAAGATGATATCTTGGTATTCACGTTGATTCAATTACTATTTTTCAAAGGTAGTTTTCAAAAATTAATTATTTTATTTTTGCTTATTTTTATAATTTTTGAATTAATTTATGTATTTTTTTTCTTTTTTGGTCTCAACTAACATATTTGTTTTAATTATTTAAAATCATTTTAAAGTTAATTCATTCATTCCCTCTTAGTCACTACTTTGGGACTAATAATTTATAATATAAATATATATTTAAAAAATTAAATAATAAAAAAAATACATATAATAAAACTTTTTAAATAAGACATTTATATTATTTTATCAATGTTTTAGTTTTTATTTTTTTTAATGTTGTAATTTTTAATGTGATTATTGATGGTGGTGATTGAAGATAATTAAATACAATGATGATAACACAATAATGATTAAAATGATATTTTACTAATTATCCTTAATACAAAAACATGCAACTTTGGAATTTTATTTCCAAAAATATCGACATGTTAGATGTTAGAATTTTACTTTTGACTCATTTTTGTGTTTTTTCAATAAAAATACCATCTTTATTTTTTTTAAGTCATTGCTTTTAATTTTTGTTGATTTTTTTATTTTTTAAATATTTTTGCTTATAATTTTTTTCATTCATATAATTTATAATCAATCTTTTAAACTTGTTTGATGAATTTTGTTTTATCAAAAAATAATTATTGTAAAATAAGGTATATCAATTAGATTAATACATAGTTTTGATTTATTTATCATGATTGAATATCAAGAGGATTTTAATAATTAAAAAGTATGAAATTATTTTTTAATAGTGTTTAAAGAAATTTACATTTTAAATATTTTGTTTCCAATATCTATATTTTAGATACTTATAATATATTTTTAAAAATTTTAAAAAGTATTTATTATATATATGTGTATGTTTTGATGGTTTTGTTTCAAAAATTCGTTTTTCATAAATATTTTCTTTATAATTTGAATATTTTTATAAAGAAAATATTAAATTTTGTATTTCTATAAATATTTTACTTTTTCTGATTTTCTATAGAAACCCTTTAACAAGAATATAATTAGGAAAATAATAGAAATTTTTAAAAATATTTATAAAAATAATATATGATTTAGAAATTGTTCAAAAAATAACAATTTTTATTACAAAATTAATGATTTTTCTTATAATAAATCTTTAATAAATTTGTATTAAACTTTTGTTAATTTTATATTATACTTTGTTGAAACCTAAAAAAATTTATTTTTTAATATCTTATTTATAGAATCATTTACAACACATTACATTTTCATAATTTTTTACTATTTTTTCAAAAATTCCTTTTTTAGAAAGTTATATAGAAAAATCTGCAAAACATGTTGCTTTTAGAAATGTTTATGAAAGTATTTAGAAGAGTGAGACTTTTTAAGATTTAATGTTAGGTTGAAGAATGTTATCATGAATTTAATATAGGTTGAAGATGAAAAATTATAAAATAAAAAATAAAAAAATGATATTAATATCATTATTTTTGCATAGTTTAAAAATTATTTAATAAAATTATAAAGTATTTTTAAATTTAATTTTATGAAATGTGACATGATTTAAATATTTTATTTTTTTAATATTTAAAATATTATTTAAAAATGATATTTTAAAAATATCTCGTTTTAATACCATATGAGATTTAACATTTTTATATCTTATATTTTATTTATCTTTATTAAATTTATAAATACCTTAAATTAAATAATATATTTTTAAATTTTCATATTTATCAAATATCTATACTTCAAAAAATATATATTTTATAAAATATAATATTTTAAAATATTATAAACTACACCATCCTTAGAAGATACTCTTTTTGAAAGTACATTGGCAGTTGTGTAAATGATATATAAATATGCATGTATGTATAAATAAATAAATAAATAAATAAAATCAATAAATATTAAATTCAAGTTATTATTATGTTGGGAATATTTTCTTACGAAGCACGTTGAAATTGATAATGATTTTGATGTGGTCAATACAATTAAAGAACATATATTTATACCTCAAACTTCTCTTTTTTTAAAAATAAAGAAATGGAGTTTTAAATTACATTTGCTTTATTTAGTATTTACTAGAAATGCATGTGTTTGGTGTGCAAAGAAACCAATAAAACCTACCAATCAATTACTAAGATCAATATTTTTTGGTTATTACGAGAATTTTCATAATATCATATCATGTTATTAAATTAAAAATTATAACCCTTTTAATAAATTAAATATATTATATGTTAAGAAATGCATGACATCTTTTGATATTATAAAATATATTTACATAATCAAACCATTTTTATTTTTAATACTATGCTTGGATTTATTTTTCATTTTCCTTTCACCTTCTTACTATTTCTTATTGATTTTCTAATAAAACTAAAAAACCAAGTTAATTATAATTATTTTTATTATTCTATAAACAAATTGAGGGTTGAAGCCCCACCTACTCTCTAAAATTTAGATTTAGTTCATTTTTGTTTAGAAGTGAAGTATATGAACATGTTAGGTTAATCAAATATTTAAAATAAAATATTTTATAGAATTTATATATTTTATGAAATATTATATTTTATTTGTAAATTTGAAAATAAAATATGTATGTAAATATTTTATTTTTTTGAGATTTGCAATATCATTTAAAAGATAGTATTTCAAAGATTTTTAAGAGATTTGATATTTAATTTACTTTTGCTAAACTTATAAATGCTTACAACTAAATAATATATTTATCAGATTTTTAAAATATATATATATATATATTTAACGAAACATACATATTTCAAAATCCGGAATTGTGTTGGGTAAAAGAATAGTGTTTTTAAAAAACGTTTGAGAGGAAAAAGACAAAAGTAAAAAAGAGGATTAGAAAAATGACAAACAAAAAGAAGCCAAAACATGACAAAAACCAAAGGATCAAAAATGTCAATCATGGATTAATTGTTAGAAGATAATAAGAAGAGAAGAGGGTTTACTGTGTTTTCACTCCAATACCAAAACCAAACACTTTTTCATATTACAGTGAGAAGAAGAGTCATTTTCCATTTAGAACTTCTGTTCTATCATTCTCCCTATTCTATTTTATAAATTTAAACTTCATGTGTAGGCAAAGCTATGCAGCACCAAACTTTCCATACTATCCCATCTCTTCTCTCTCTCTCTTCATATATTTTTATCACCTGGAATTTAGTTTTCTATCGAGTAATAATATTTTATGAATTTAATTTCACATGATCAAAAGCTAAATAACTCATGTATTAATAGTATTTTGATAAAAAAATTTGAGTATTTTTTTTATTTTTTCTTGAAATATTATAATAATCAATTTAATTTACCATACAACCTGTATTGATATTACAAGTTTTTTAAAAAAATTTATATTATAAATTTTTGATTTGGGTTTTTTCATGAGATTGTTAAAAAAAGAAAATATTTTGAAAAACTTGGTGTTTTTTAGTTTATGAAAATAAAAATATTCATAAAAGTAGTAGTAATTTTTAAGATTCTAGTTAGGATTAACATTATTAAAATAGAAAAATAATTCTTATAAATGAGTTTAAAATCATGGGTTATTGTTAGAAATAGCTTAAGGAGTAATTATATGTATTAATTCTTAAACATGTATTGGTGAGAGGGAAGGGAAAGTGCAAAGCTTAACAGGAAAACATGGGGAGGCGGAGGCATTGTTGGTTCAAGTCCCATGTCTCTTTCTGCTTAACAACCCCTTTTCTTTTGTGCCTTCAAATATTGAACACCAATACGATTGTTATTAATATTAATATTTTCAATGTACAAAACGTCTAGCCCATTTGCTAAGCAAGTTTAGGTAACTGATAGCAACCTTAAACTCCAATCATATCCTTCCTTTTACAGCCATCTCTCCCTCATGCTTTCTTCCATTTCTACTCATTTTTCACTTCTTTTGGTCGACAACGTAACCCAAAACCAAGAAACAAGAAGAAACCAACACCCATATCAAGAAGAAGCAGAAGAAGAAGAAGAAGAAGAAGAAGTTGAGATTTTCTTGCTTTTTGGTTTGGGTTTTTAGCACTAATATATATATATATATATATGTATGTATGTATGTATAAGAAGAGAAAATGCAGCTTCATATATCGCCAAGTTTGAGGCATGTGACAGTTCTACCAGGAAAAGGTGTTAGAGAATTTATCAAAGTGAAAGTTGGAGGCAAAAGGGTCTCCTATAGAATGCTTTTCTATTCCCTTCTCTTCTTCACTTTTCTGGTACGCTTCGTCTTCGTCTTGTCCGCTGTTGACACCATTGATGGAGAGACCAAATGCTCTACCCTTGGTACGTTCTCTCTTTCTTTGCTTTTTGTTTTTTGTTTTTAATTAAACGAGATAAATCCATAAAAAAACAAGGTTTATAGACCATATTTAATATTAGATTTATGTCTTGAAAATGCCCTTTGCCAACCCAACCAAATAAACTGTATCCATTCATTAGCTATTTTATTACCATATTATACGGTACTAATTATGTGTGAAGTTAATTTACTTAATATTAATTTAATTAAGACCTTTCCTTAAGGAGATAGTAAATAGTGACTTTCTTCTGAACGTAAGAAGTGGGATTAGTTTATTAAATATAGTGATTAAGATATAGATTAGATTGCTTAATTAGCATGCAAAAAAGAATTAATACTCGACTGGCATATCTCACCTACCTTCATATATTTTTGGTACTCTGTTTGCTTCAAATTATAAGCACGTGAATTTCCTCATAAATTAGTACTTTAATGCATTATTATATTACTTGGTCGGTCCATTACACTCCCCCAAGCTTATGCCAACTAACATACCTACATACTCCCATTTTCACATAATATTCTTTTTATTATAGAAAATCAATTGGGTTATTTATTTCCTACTCTTACCTATCACATACAGCAGTAACCTAGTCAGAAAATATGTAAAACTAATTTTGATTTTATGATATGTAATTTACTGATTTAGGCTTGATTTATTTCAAATGTTAGGCTGCCTGGGGAAAAGATTTGGACCAAGGATATTGGGAAGAAGGATGGATTCAGCAGTAAATTCCTAACCTTCCTATGTTTTGGGATATATATATATTATGTATGCATGAATGTTGTATATCATTGGACTGATCGTACTAATTTTGGAATGAATAAAAAGGTACCAGAAGTGATATACCAAGTATTAGAAGAACCCCTTGATCAAGATAATTTAAAAGGGAGAAGTGATATTCCTCAAACGTTGGAGGAGTTCATGGCAGATGTAAAGGACATGAAGTTAGATGCTAAAACATTCGCCTTCAAGCTCCGAGAAATGGTACAACTTGTCTTTTGATTTTATTGCAGAAACTATCGTTGTCGGTTTTTCTTTTGAGCCATGTAACAATTTTGTATTGTCTCAGATGACCTTACTTGAACAGAGGACTAGAACAGCCAAAATTCAGGAATATCTATACAGGCATGTGGCCTCAAGTAGCATACCCAAACAGCTGCATTGTCTTGCATTGAGGCTAGCCAATGAGCATTCTACCAATGCAGCCGCCCGCCTCCAGCTTCCGACTCCGGAACTTGTCCCTGCCCTTGTCGACAACTCTTACTTCCACTTTGTTCTTGCCTCGGACAACGTGCTTGCCGCCTCTGTCGTCGCCACCTCCCTTGTTCAGAATGCTTTACGCCCTGAAAAGTTTGTGCTCCACATAATAACAGACAGAAAAACTTACTCGCCCATGCAAGCATGGTTCTCCTTGCACCCATTATCGCTGGCGATAATTGAGGTCAAGGCATTGCATCATTTCGATTGGTTTGCCAAGGGAAAAGTGCCAGTTTTGGAAGCAATGGAGAAGGACCAAAGAGTCAGATCGCAATTTAGAGGAGGGTCATCGGCGATTGTGGCAAATAATACGGAAAAGCCTAATGTCATCGCAGCCAAATTACAAGCACTTAGTCCCAAGTACAACTCGATCATGAATCACATCAGAATTCATCTTCCAGAGGTCTGTCATGCAATAACAGACTCATAAACCTGGAAATTTCTTGTCAGTTTTGTATTAAATCTATTTGGGTATTCCATTGATGTGCAGTTGTTCCCAAGTCTTAACAAGGTGGTGTTCCTGGACGATGACATAGTGGTACAGACCGATCTTTCTCCTCTTTGGGACATTGAAATGAATGGCAAGGTCAATGGAGCAGTAGAAACATGTAGAGGAGATGATCGATTCGTAATGTCGAAGAGATTCAAGAGTTATTTGAATTTCTCTCATCCTTTGATTGCCGAAAATTTCGACCCAGATGAATGTGCTTGGGCATATGGTATGAACATTTTCGATCTGGAGGCTTGGAGGAAGACCAATGTAAGCCTCACATACCATTATTGGCTTGATCAGGTAAACATAGAAAACCTTCAATCATTTGCAACAGAACTCGAATTCCAGATTTCTGATCAACAAAGCTCGAGATCATGTTTCAACATTAGTTTCTGATAATTACCATTGTCTGATACACTTTTTCTTTTTTTTTTAATTTCCTTGTAGAACTTGAAATCCGACCTCAGCTTGTGGCAGCTAGGAACATTGCCGCCAGGTCTAATAGCATTCCACGGGCATGTCCATGTTATTGATCCTTTCTGGCACATGTTGGGATTAGGATACCAGGAAAATACAATCTTGGGAGATGCTGAAACAGCCGGAGTCATCCACTTCAATGGCAGAGCAAAACCATGGCTAGATATCGGATTTCCTGAACTTCGGCCGCTGTGGGCCAAGTACATCGACTTCTCCGATAAGTTCATTAAAAGTTGTCACATTAGGGCCTCTTAACATGGAATTTTGAGATGCAATGTCGACTGTATTGACGAACAAAATTTTATATTACACATACATAATGTATATGCAGAGCGGGAAGAGGGAGTTGTTCATGAATCTTGAGAGGCTTCTTTACATGGTGTGAAAATATAACACAGCCTCAGGAATTGGTGTTTCTTTTCTTTCTTCTTATTTTCTTATTTTTCACTTGTTATTCTTTTGGAGCTCTTCCGTATTCTATCCGAAGCCCCCAAGAAACTTACTTTGTCATTTTCTGTAACTTAAAATTTGTTCTTCCCATTCAAGATAAGATCTTAAAAATACATATATTTATTTCCAACTACTGTCTGGAAATTCCTGACAATGTAAGTTTTTCTTGCTGAGATGCAACAGTAGAAACTCTGAACAATCTCCAAGCTGTTTCTGAGTGCTCCGTAAATTGTTTGCTTCCTGGTTAATCAGCCACCCAGGGCTATGTAACATTCCCAAATCTTCAGGATTGTGAATTGTGATCCGGTAGATGGACACAAAGTCTGTTTGACGATACCAGAAAACTTGTCAAAGAAGGAAGAATGTTCATCTCAGGGGGTAAACTGTTGCAATAAGGGATGATATAATTCCAGCTTTACATGGTAGAAAACCTGAAAGTTAATTTGTCATGTTTCGTACAGAACCTGGAAGTTGGAGAGGAGAGAGATTGGATCAGCATTCCAACTAGTTTAGGTAAGGAACCAGAAAGTTGGTAGAGAAAAAGAAATGACAAATTTCCAAGAAGTTTTTCACATAAGCAGGGAACCAAACAAGACGGTATGTTTGGAGAAACTATGATGCGGACATATTTGTAAGTGTTGCCTATCAGGATGACACCTGTGAGATGGTTGATCGATTAGTTACCATGCCCAGGTTTCAACATCTCAATCTCATGAGACGCGGACAGGAAAAGCACCAAGTTGCTTAAGTTTGCTATAGATGCTGCTAGGGTGTGTAGCTGGTTGGTGGCTGTTGGAAATGGATTTTTCTTTTTTTTCCCTTTTCAAATTCGTCCTCGGGAGCCATTCAAATCGAAATTCCAAAGTTATTCTGAAATATTTGGTGTTTCATGCTACTTCTGGTGTTGGATCCAATCCCTGTAATTTTATAGCTGCCTGATCGTACACTATAACGATGGAGAAGTATCAAAAAAGCTAACATTACTTGGTAATTGAGATTGAAAAACATCAATGATGGTGGATGGAACCCTAGAGAAAGTAGTAAAAAGAGGTGGAAAAGAAAAGAGATAGGACTCTGAAATGACAACACTATAAATTTCTAATCACTAATGGAATCTATGGTAGGATTGCAAGGCCTGGAAGATGGTCAAGGTTACCATAGAGGAAACTTTTGAGTCCATAACCAATGGTCAGATGTTCCAATTTCCAAGCCTGATTCTTACCAGCTTAACAAGCCCGCTTTAGCGTCATCAACATGTGGAAGGAAAATGGCATTAGCTATACAACTCCCTAGGAGTACGGCTCCATTTGAGATAGGCATTGCTAGTTAGACAAACTTATTAAAATTTACACGTGCACCAGCAAATGAAACATAGAAATGTGTATTGCAAATACCGTCAGTTACCCACCAAATCTAGTTGGAAGACTCCATCAGAAACTAGTACAGACAAGAACATTGACGAATCAAAACATTTGTTTAGAGCGAGGTGCAAACTGATGCAAATTTGCGTTGTCAAGTTAAGCAACAGGAGGGCGGAGCACATGATCTTGAGACGTATCCACCGCAGCAGGTGGCATAAACTGCCACATGGCGACTCCAGGATAGCCAATGAAAGGTACCAACTTATTTCCGGGTACTTGACCTTGGGCAGCAAATGCTGCAGGGATTGCAGGAGGGGGAGGCAAAAAGGTTGGTTGTGCATTTACAGCCTTCAGCTGCTGTTCCAACTTTTCCTTCTCTGCCTTCAGCCTCTGCTTCTCATCTCTGAGCTCATTCTTTTCAGCCTACACAAGACAAAGTAGAAAATTCATATATTTATATATGTAAAAACAAGAAAAGAGAAAGTACCAATGCAAATTCACCTTCAATTCCTTGATCTTCTCTTGAAGGCTTGAATTTGAGTCTTTCAGCTTCTGAGATTCACCTCGTAACTGAGTCACCATTCGGACAGCATCCATCAAAATAGCAGCCTTATCTGTTTTAGGAGGCCTTCCAGGCTCCAAGATAGAGCCCAATTCCAAAAACCTAATAGTGAAAACAAATACAGGATGTGGGTGCCATGGATAAAGAATACAAAAGAATGAAGAGGATAAGGAAATACTTGTCATTTAGTCTATCCCTTCGTAACTTTTCCCTACATGCTTTGGAGCTAGAAACACTACACGACTCAGATCTACCCCTGCAGCAGGAAGTATGCGTGAGAAAGGGGCAGATGGATGGAAAACATTCTTCCATTGACAGAAAATATAAAATAAATAAATAAACAAACAGCAGAACATGCATTAAATTCGACTGAAACAAGAGAGAACTAGTTGGCAGTCACAAGAGGAAAACGAGAAAAAATATGTCAAAAAACTAGAGTCACAAAACATTCCCATGACATAAGAGACAATTAAGAATGTAAAAATCATTTTTATGGAAAGCCTTGGCATGGAAAAATTTACCTAATGTTATCATGTGTCAAAATCTTTGGTAGTGGAAGGTCAAATTCAATTACCTACATACACAATCTTCACACCAAATACACATGTTGCACCGTTCTGCTTCTATACCACATACTGGTCCACTATGTGTGATTTCTAAAAGAAAATAACAGACAAGAATGGCTACAAGTTGCAGTGCTTGAAGAGAAAACCTAATTATTTAATTCCTTTAGTTCTAATTCGTGAAAATTTATCTAACCCAAGTAAGCATCTGATTGTTGATACCAGCCCAGCATTGTCAAGTCACAAATAAAAGAACAAAAATGAAGATTCTTAGTTAAGCAGCATTTAGAAGGAATAAAGCTAAAAGGCCTTGGAAAGGCAAGTGACCACAATGCTCCTAAAGAGCTCCTAATAAGTTAAAGTGCTAATAAGTGGAGCAAAATAGCATGAAATAGGTAGACCTTTTCTTGCAGCAGGAGTCCTTCTGGGTGTCGGCATTCCCAAGTGATCCATCAATTTCCACACTGGGAAGAAAATTTCAAGAATACAGATATTGAGACAAAAAAAAAAATCCATACATAAAAAATAAGGAAAATAAGCGGACAACATTAAAAGCAATTCATATCTATACTACATGTGTGGAAATGAAAAATGTACAACAAACTACGGATATTTCATGTGAGTCAAGAAATAAATAGATGCAAAAAAAAAAAGCGACAAAATCACAAGACAAAGGATCCCCTTAAAGAAACATGAAGCATGTTTCATCCACCAAAAAAAATATCAAACCTTAATACCAATCTTTACTAAGGACAAATCGTAACAAAAACCATAAACAAGTGCATATTTCCTCCATATTATTTCGAAGTTAAGAACTTCCTACTTCTAATAATGAAAATATGCTCACTGTACGCTGGCATAAAGACTACTATAAACAAACCTAATAATAACATCAGTTATGTCCTGCTTGCAATAATTCCATGAAGGCACTATTACTACTGCTATTTGTTCGGATGCAATTCAAAACAACAGAATCATTTCTGCCATTTGTAACAAACAGTAATCAAAAAGCCCAAAATTGTTGCCAGCAAGACCCTTTGATATAAGGTTGTTCAAAGCAAAACTAAAAAAGAAAATCCTAATAAAAAACAAAAACAATGAGAATACGACCCTAACAGACAAGTGCTTGCCGTAACCAATAAAAAATTCACACATAAAATTGACCCATCTAGCCTAAGAAATCACAATAAAGAGCCAATCTTTGTATTCATTTGTTACAAAAAAAAAAAGGTACAAATAACCAATTACCTGAAATTAACTAACAAACTCCAGAAATTGAAGAAAACAAAAAATACCGCTTCAACTGATAAAACGCGAAAGCGAAATGATTAACTCAATTACCTGACATTAGAAGAACCATTCAGGGTTTGCACAGGCCAAGAGAAATCAGTAACAGGAACAGAGAAATTCGCATCAGGAACAGGGATATCATCGATCAATCCATAGTCAAACAGCCAATTCGTATTTTCGGGAGATACCATTGTCCTTTACCCGAAGGCGCCGCTTATCGATTTCGCCGGAAAATTACGTCTATTTTCCGGCCAAAAAGGAAAGCTTGGTAGTGGTGATGCTGTTCAGGCGTGTTTAATTATATAAACAAATGAAATAGAGCTATTTGGATCTGTTTTTCCCCTCCCCGTCAGGTTTAGATGTTAATTATTTTTTATGAGAAAAGAAATGGCATTATTTTGGAAATTGAGAAAGGGAGAGATTGAGAGGCGGCCGTCTTTGGTGCTGGTCAGCGTGAGGTTTCGTCTTTAGTGCGCAGAACGCACTCGCATCATTACCCTTGTTAATGGGCCCTTGCAGCCCAAACTAAATATTTTTTCAATTATAGGACGATAATAAATCATTATAAAATTGTTTTCTTAATTTTTTAATATTTATTTTTTTCTTAACTTCTTATTTTTTAATATATAATACATTTTTTCCATAAAAATATATTTTAAAAATAATTAAAATATAAGAAATTATTTTAAATTATTATTAAAAATTTATAATTTAAAATTTTAATTCAAATATTGAAAAAATATATTTAAATAATATTTTTTAATATTTTACACATACGGTATATCATTTCCTATAAATTTTTTAAAAATTCATATTTTCTAAAAAAATTTTAACTCCATATTTTTAAATATATATATTTTTTCATAATTTTTTTTTGTATTTTTACAAAAAGCCAGCTGCCTACTGCATCGAGAAACGGAAACTTTGAAAGAATGGAAAATAATCATGAAAATGTATTTTTAAAATTATTGTATAAATAAGGAATTTTAAAAAATATTTATAAAATAAAATATTATAGTTTTATTAAAACTTTAATTTACAAAATTTTTATATTCACAATAAAATTATTTCTCTAAATAATTTGAGAATCATCTATTATTTTTATAAATATTTTTTAAAAGTGGAAGTCTAACCGCTGAAAATTTAAAGTAGCCCTTAAAATATCGAGAAAGGTATTTTATAGAAAAAACTAAAAAAAAAAAAAAAACAATTCAGCAAAAATGTAATTAAGTATCGACACATCATGGAATATTAGAATATTAAAATATCTTATAAAGTAAGATTTAAAATATTATTTAAAAAATAATATTATAAAAATATTTCATTTTTTATATTTATAAAATTTAATTTTATATGTTTTATATTTTATCTAATTTTATTAAATTTATAAATATTTTTATCATGTATTTTTAAATATTTATATTTATCAAATATATATAATTTAATATATATATTTAATTTAATATATATTTTTAAAAATAATAATAATAATTTATTTAAAGATATATTTTTAGGTATAATATATTTATAATCCCTTAAATTTAATAGATTTTTTTATTTTACTTTTTATATTTTAATTTATTTTATTTTAATATTTTAACTTATTTATTTATATTTTTTGAACAAATGTTGTTAATTCATTTTCATGTAATATGGATATTATATTTAATTTTTAAATTTATTAATTTATTAATTTTATATAAAAATTAAAAATATATAATAAATAAAATTAAGATATTTAAATAATAAAAGAAAGGAATTAAGGACTTAAAATTGAAAAAGCGTTATTCATGATTTGGGTGGCGCGGGGGGGGCGGAGTGCCTCCGCCATTGAAAGTGAGCATTGTTGTCAAGGAATTGGGACCAGTCATGTGTTTGTTGGGAATAGAAGCAGATTCATCCATCATTACTGAAATTACAACAAATTAACACTTTTTTATGACTCGCCTTTTCTATTATTCTAACCTTCATTTTCAAACAAAAAAAATATATCCTTTTTATTATTCTTTTTTATTACTCTCTTTGTCACTTTTATATTTTATTTATTAACATACTGTTTGAATGATTTTCTTTTATGAATTTATGTATATTCTAAGTATATCAAAGAATTAAAAATATTTTATATATATATTAAGTATATCAAAGAATTAAAAATATTTTTAAATTATTATTTTTTATTTTTAATTAAATAATTATGAATTTTTTATTTGATTAATGTAAATAATCAAGTTTAGAAATGCTAAAATATCTTGAAATAAAATAACATATCTAAAATAAAACAAAAAGGTAATGTATATTTAAAAAATAAAAATAAAGACTATTTAATTTAATAATGTTAAAATACTTTTTATTCCAAATAATTTAATTTTGATTGATGATTATTAAGTAGTGTTATCCTTTATTGATAATCATGATTTTAATCTATATTTCTTCTTTATTATAATATCTTTTCAAGCATTATTTTCATATTTTTACCTTTAAATTTAATCATATCATATACTATTTCATACATTTTCCATCATTTCATGCATCATTCTCTTAATATTATATATTAGCATTATTCATTCATTTTAGTCATATTTCTCGTTCAGATTCATATTACTTTAGTTTTAGACCTAAGTTGTGTGTGTTAACCATCCTTAGTTTATAATTGGATGCATTCTAATATCATGTTGCATGTTTTATAGTAATTGACACTCATTTCATGCATAATTTCACTAGATTTAGGGTTTTAGGCACGTTAGGTTAGAAGTTTTTCATGTCACGTAGCTCGTGTAAGATGAGCACGAGTCATGTTCATCACGTGCCCCTTGTAAATCCTATTTTCATGTTATGATCGAGTTTCACATGACTCGTGTGAGAAGGGACACGAGTCATGTCCCTTGCGTCTCCCCCATAATTCCCTCCATTTGCATTGGACGAAACTCACACGACTCGTATGAGGAGGAACACGAGTTGTGTTCCATGTGTGCTACCTAAATTTTGCCTCTTTTGATCCCCATAAGATGAGCACGAGTTGTGCCCTAACTTACACGACTCATGTAGTTCATTTAAGTCATTATTTCCTCATATTTTGCACTCTTTTTTTGAGTTATTTGACCATAATATGTAGGATCATGATGCATTCTAGGATTTAACCCATTTTTAAATGATTTTAGAAAAGGTAAATAGGGGATAGAATGTGGGAATAAGCATCGAGCATTATTAGAAAATTAGGTTAGGGCTTTAGAGAAAGAGGGGGAAAGAATTAGGATTTTTGGGAGATTGAGAGAAAACGAGACTATTTTGATATGAATTGATTGCTAATCTTCTCTTTTGTATTCTCTTCCTTTCCATAGTCTTTCATCAAGACATTGAGAAAACAGATAAGGAGGAACCAAGAAGAGTATAAGACAGAGTATGTCGCACCCTAATTTTGGACCGGCTTGACTCAGATCAGGTTCGGGATGATTTTGGACTATTTTGGGTTGGTCTTGGGCCATTCCAAACTGATTCAGATCATTTCGGACCGTTCTGGGCCAACTCTGGCCCATTTTAGGACGACACGCGCCACGTATGTTTTAGCCGCACCGCATATGTACAAACATACGCGATCGCGTATGTTTTAGGGTTTAGCATATGTTGACATACGCGATCGCGTATGTCTCCGGGGCAGCAAATTTAAAAGCTTAGGAACTCCATTCTGAAGGAGGTTGGCACTTTAAGAGGCGGGATTAGGGTTTTCTGACGGCTGAAAAACACTCCTAAACCTAATTTTGATTAATCTAAGCAACTAGGACTAAAATCAATTCACAAAATCACTTAGATTAGGTGGTTTTCAATCCCTAACGCTTGGAATTGGATTTTTCTTTTCCCCTTACTT
>CANYBF010939353.1:0-26590 GCA_948192965.1 Dalechampia spathulata | reverse complement strand
TATATATATATATATATATAATTTTTTGATAGATGCATATCTAATTATATTTTCATAAAAATATTATATGATAAATATTTATTTACTAGTGTATTATAGTAGATATTAATTTATAATAAATAAATAAATATATATATATATTCTTTATACATATTTATCAAACAATAAAATTAATAAATGAACAGTAAATAATAAGAAAAATAAAAAATAAAAAATAAAAAATAAAGAAGACAAGGAAGAAGAATCTAAGAAAAGAATAAAAATATTAATTTAAAGAAGAAAAATTTAGAAAACAAAAAGAAGGAAAAGAAAAATAAAGAAGGAAGATGAATGAAAACAAAGAAAAAATAAGAAAAGAAAGAAGAAGAGAAAAATAAAATAATTAAAATGCATACTTTATAATTGTAAATAAAAAATAATAAAAATTTTGAAGTGAAATTAAATTATAATATTTCAAAATTTGAGAAATAAACTTGTGAGTGTTATTTAAAATTATAATAATATAATTTTTATTTTTATTTGGTTCTTATTAAGCAAAAGAAGTATAAAATTTTGTTGTTGTAGATATCATAGATAACTTTGAAGGATAAAATATAATAATACCCTTTGAAAACTAATGCTTATATATACACCGCATAATACAACTATAAAAAGGAAGAAAGCATTACTAAAGAATCTTAAAAATGCAACAACACCATATGATTATCCCTCCTATATTATTTCCCTCTTCAACCACATATTATATGCATTACCATAATTATTTAATCTTACATGTTTTTATTAAGTATGTCCACTTACCACTTCAGTTTTTTCCTTTTCTTTTAATAACACTTAGATTTCATTAATATTTACAAAGTCTTTTATTTCAGTTGTGCGTCTCTGCGAAGACAGCACTTGTATACCATACCATACGAAACATCCGAAACAGCGTATCTACAGAGTTTGATCACACCACTTGAACCTCCACTGTCTTTGATTTTTGAAGCTCTGGCGGCGGTTTCTTCTCCACCGTGACTGTCAGCACTCCGGCTTGATAGGTAGCTGATATCTTGTCAGTGTCAGCATTCTCTGGCAGCGACAACTTCTTCAAATACTTGCCAAGCCTTCTCTCCATCCTCATATAGCTTACTCCCTTTCTCTTTTCCTTTCCTCACTCACCACCAGCATGTTCCCATCCTCCACATGCACCTTTATCTGCTCCGATTTCAACCCTGGCATGTCGATCACAAACATGTAAGCGTTAGGCAGTTCTTTCGCATCCGCAGGGGTTGCAGCCATGGCTTTTGCGTCTCTTACGTAGGCACGCGAAGGAGCATGGTGGGTTTTTTCACTTTCTTCCGTAATTTCAAGGATCTCATGAAGTATATCTATGACCGATGGGTCTAAAACCATGTTTCTTAGGCTCATCGGGTCCATGTGCTACAAAATTTTTCCTTCTCGAAACTTAAGAAAAGAAAACCAAAAAATCAACAAGAGAGTACAAGGTGCTAGTTCATGTGGGTAAAATAGACAGAGGGCGATAATAATGGATTCGGAATGCAGAGAGCAGTCGGCGACTTTTGGCAGTAGTGTCAGCTACATGGCGGCGTGGCTTGGGACTTGGTATAATGAATTTGAGACATTGAAAGATCGAGATCCCAACAATCTGAATGACTATTTAAGGGTCAATAAGCTACCTAATTATCCCCATGCCTAGGAATAATTAACATACTGCTGGCCGCAACATAACACTGTTCAAAGTTCTATCCAAATGGATAACTTTTTGATTAGGGCTATCGTGACATTATCTGTCGTATAATCAGAATATCACGCGGAGGTTCATCTTCTATATAATTACTGACTAGCACATGACTTTACAGTTTTTTAGTATTATTTCTACGATTCATGATCGATTACTCAATTAAATCCACTATAATTTTTTTTAATTATACTTGGAATTATTTTATAATAATTTTTATCCCTGAAATATATAATAATAATAATATATTAGATGAAAAGAGTGAGTGCTAGGAAATGGAACATAATCCCATAATAAAAACCTGCACATTGGATGCCGTCATTATATGAAGCTCAAAGCTTAATTAACGGGTCAAAGGATTTATTTGATTTAATTATTTATAACAATTATTATCTTAATTAGGAATTAATAGTTGATAAAATAATATATTTTTATTATTTTAATTTTAAATAATTATGAATATAATTTTCAAGTTGAAAAAACCCTTAAATGCCTAAAAAGAGCTTAACGATATGATAAACGACACGTGGCCCCTAGCCTTGGTCCGCCAAACCCTCGCTAAATTCCATGGCACTGCCCTTTCGTTTGTCTTCTCTGTCATTTCTGTTGTTATTTTTATCAACAAACTACCCATTTCGCTTTCTGTAATTTTATCCGCTTTCCTCTCCACTTGATCTTTGTTGCTTTTTATGATCTACTTTATTTTATCTCTTCTTTCACTCCATTCAGACTTCTTTCTTTCTTTTGGGAGATGGAGGCGGTGAAGAACGTGGTGATTTAATTGGATTCTATCTGGTAAGCATTCAAGATTATTTATTGTGAATATTGATCAGTTGGGTTTTTCATCTGATCCATGTTCATTCTATAATCTGGTTGAGCAAGAGAAAGAAATCACGGTACTCAGCTACATGGTCCCCCACCTAACCCATCTCTCAGTAACCCTGTTCCTTATCGATATTTCTTTCCTCAAGTTTCAGTTCTTGTTTAATAAGTAGTTTGCATGGTAATACTCCTTCAGATTCAAGATTTTGTTTTGAGTCAAGAATCAGGACTTACAGTTGAATTATTATTGTTATTTGTTACATTAGAAGACTGTAGGAGTTCTTTTGTATTTAGTCACAGAGAGATAAAAGAAAGAGTCTTTGTCTGCATCTAATTTTTGGGTAGTCATCGAAAGAGGGAAAAAAGTGGCTAAAATGAGTTTAGGTACGGCCGAGGATGATTCGGCATCAGAGATTCATCTTCCAGCAGAGATAGACTGGCATATGCTTGATAAATCTAAGTTTTTCTTTCTAGGAGCTGCTTTGTTTTCTGGTGTTTCAGCTGCTCTTTACCCTGTTGTAGTTTTAAAGACTCGACAACAAGTTTCTCCTACTCATATTTCTTCTCTCAGATTGTCATTTTCCATTATGAGTCATGAAGGTATTAGAGGTTTTTATAGGGGTTTTGGTACTTCTTTGATGGGAACTATCCCAGCAAGGGCTCTTTACATGACAGCACTTGAAGTTACTAAAAGTAGGGTTGGAACTACTACTGTTAGATTAGGATTTTCAGATACTACAGCAACAGCCATTGCCAATGCTGCTGCTGGGTTGAGTTCTGCTATGGCTGCTCAATTAGTTTGGACCCCAATTGATGTTGTGAGCCAGAGACTCATGGTTCAGGGTTGCAGTAAGTTAATCCCCCATTCGGGTTATCGGAATGGGATCGATGCATTCCGGAAGATTTTGTATGCAGATGGAGTTCGGGGATTGTACAGAGGATTTGGGATATCAATCTTGACTTACGCACCATCTAATGCAGTTTGGTGGGCATCTTACTCAGTTGCGCATAGGCTTGTTTGGGGTGGTATTGCTTGCTATACAAATAAAAAGAACGACAATTCTGTCAATGGTGGAGGTGGATGCTGTTATAAGCCTGACCCAAAGGCGATGGTGGCTGTTCAAGGGTTATGTGCAGCCATGGCTAGCGGTGTTTCAGCCATGATCACCATGCCACTCGACACAGTTAAGACACGGATGCAGGTATTGGATGGGGAACAGAATGGAAGAAGGCAGCCATTGACGGTAATGCAGACAGTAAAAAATCTAGTAAAGGAAGGTGGGTTTGCAGCTTGTTATAGAGGATTGGGGCCAAGGTGGATTTCAATGTCAATGTCTGCAACAACAATGATCACGACATATGAATTATTGAAACGGTTATCCACAAAGAGCAGTGAGAGCTTCAGCTGATGGCCGTAGGACCGTCGGAAAAAGACAGAACATGGAAACCTTTGTCCACTCCAAATGCTTGCAATATTAGTTGCTACTTTCCTCAGTCATGTCAAATGAGTTGCATGGCATGAGGAATTATCAATGTAAATTCTTTTTCTTTTTCTATATAATATATTTGCATTTTTGTTTTAGTGGTGGTTGTGAGCTATGGGGAGATTATTGAAAATCAATAGTGTACACTTGTATAGCAATAACATGACCTTTTTCTATCCTTGAGTCACTAATGTTGCTTAATTTTGATATCATTTTGTATTAGCATTGGTTTGGTGGGTTTGTTTTTATTTATCCAATATAATCTATTAATTATTTTTCTAATTATTACTATTATATATATATATATATATATAAGGTATAAATAAGTCCTTATAAATTATATGACATAAATAATTTTTTCTATCAATCATAATTAATTCGAAGGCTCTAATACCATTCAAGTGAATATACTCTTATAAAGGCAAAACCTAAAAGCTACTTACAAATTATTAGGATTTTTAACTTAATTTTTAGACTATTTCCTAGAATTTTTAGATTCTTTCAGTTTCATGTATGCATTGAAGTAACGAGAATTAACAATAAAACCTAGAAGGGCTCTATTCTTGAGAAAAATAATTCTCAACCTCGCTGTTGTAGAGTCGATTCTTTTAAACGTTATGAAAACTATTATACATTTTTGTTCAATAATTTTATAAATGTACTAAGAGAATTAATATGATCAATTATATAATTCAACAATTCTATTACTAGATTCTTGTCTGCTCCATCCAAATGAAAATAATTAGAATAAGGATAATTATCAGTCATTACATGACTCGTGCAAACATACCAATTATAATCACATAATGTATTTCACTCACATTCTTATAAATAAAAACACTTATATGATCATAGTTTAATAACATTCTTTCAGGCCCTTAACTTCTTTTGATCGATCAAATTAAATTTTTTTCAAAGAAACATGTAACATATACCTTATAATGAACTAAGTTCACTAAGCTTCCATGATGGAGGCATCAATTTGTTCTATGTTTGTCATCACCAACTCCTCGAAAGGATGAAAATTCTTTTATGCTTTGACTATCTTTCTTCACTTGTATTTAGGACTTACAATAAACATTCTTTCAAAAACTATATCATTTTAGAAATAGCTAAACTAAGGTATATTAAAGGCAAGAATCTAATCTAAAAAGGCAATTATATGATTTATGAAAGCAAAAGCTCTTTCTAATTCTCTACAGTCAAAATACTAATTATGATTTATTATATGTTCATCAAATACAGACACACTTATTGCTACAAGTTTTTGTTTTAAACTTATAACAATTCAAATATTAGTAAAATCTATTAAACATAATTTATCTACAAACTTTTCCACAATAGATAACATAAAAATAACTTAAAATAAACAAACTTTCGAAATAAACTAAAATTTTTAGAAAACTTAAAAACATACTTTGAACTTGAAAAAACTTCTAGTTTCATTTGCTAGCTTAAAAGTAGATACAATAATTATGAAATTACAAACATTGGGCATCATTTTAGGAATTTCATAGTAAATAGTGGGTATTAGATTCCCCATTTTAATAGAAAATCTTAATAATACACACAAGCTAACAAAATAAAAGGATAATACTAGTGTCCATGACCTATTTTCTAGCTTTACTCACATGTAAGAATTAATTTTTAAAGTAATGTACATATAATAACATCCATATAAATAACAAGGACCACCTCTAAAGAGATAACATTCCTTCCTATCTTGCCTGAATCATGAATCATTTGCAACTAGCATATTAGCATGCATCATATCTAACAACACTAATGTTCATATCCTCCATTTCTTCTATTATCTCTTTCTTCCTTTATTCTTCAAGACATCTTTTTTATGATTGGCAATCTTCTTATAGAGCTTAAACATTGTAACTTGGAAATTCAAACTACGATATCTTTCTTCCAATCTTAAACATAAATCCCTTGTTTGTTATCATCTTGTTTCAAATCTTTGGTCTTTAATAACCAACCTTAAACTAGACTAGATGGACATAAACATTCTTTTATCTCCTAGAATTAAGTAGTTTGGGGTGTAAGTCACTCTTCCAAAAACCTCTTTGAATACTTCAATATGAAAGGTTTAATTAATAGACTTACTTTCTTCATACATCCTCCATTTCATCTTTAAGATATGCTTGTCATGTTTTTGAAGTTCCACCAACATTCAAACTAAAACTAAATGTAATTTTCATAATTGATATGGATACCTAAGGGTTCCATCTGCCTTATATTCTGAGATGGTATTAATGATATGAAATATGACTAATTTAGAAGTGATTCTTAAATAATTTAATTGTCACTTGTATAATACTTAGTATATTTTTAATGGATTATCCAATTTAAATTTTAACCAATATTTATGAATTTAAGACTTTCCATGGCTTTTTCTGCTTCTACCTACAGGCTGCATCATTTGTATGGTTAGGAATAGATATATAGATGTAACGTAGAATACTCTTTGAATAAATGATTTATCAAATCAATGATCTTGTTTCCAATAGCATGCTTGACATCTCTAGGAAGATATTGATTCATTTTTCTAGAAGCTTTTTCCTCTTAATAACTTTATTGAGGAATTCTTCTTCATCTCTTATGTAGAGATCAAGTTATTTTAGCTTTCTCTCATTTTTCTTCTCTAGCTTTTCAATGTATTCAATGGTTTTCTTAATCATCCTTTCATACAAGCATAATTCATTTTAGCTAATCCTTCATTTAGCATTGAATACAATAAAAATACTTCTTTGAAAGACCTTGACTATTTTAGTCCATTCTTTTTCAAAATCATCTCTTTGAAGATCAATATTCATCTTATTATTTCTTCATTTCTCTTAATAGTTCAAAAGATTTCATAAAGCTTTTTTAGTGAGACCAAAAATCTTTTCTTCTTCTTTTGCAAAAGTCGGAATATTTTCTTCATAAGAATTTATTTCCTAAAGAACTTGTTTCTCAAGATTTTCTAATGATGTTAGAAATCCTTTGAGATTTATATCTCTATATTCTCTTTCAAAATCTCTTAGACTCAATGGTTCATTTGGCTCCATGTCAGATTCATCTTTCCATCTTAAAGGCTCAATTTCTTCTATAGGTTTATTTTCATAATGAAGTTTAGGATATTTGACGCAATAGTCAAATTCATTTAATGGTTCTCCAAGCAGCCTAATTTCTTCTTCTTTAAGAAGATCATATGTTGAGAAGTTTTCCCTTGATGATTCCTTGAGCTTTTCTTCTTAATAAATTGATATTTGTTTAGCTCCATTAGCATCATTATTATATTCATGATTATTTTATCACCAAATCTTGTCTTACTCTTTTAATGCATTTCTCTGCTCTATCAAGCCAAGGATTTCTCCTTACATTCTTCTTTAAGAACTTGAGTTACCTCATTATTTTCATGAACCTTTTTAGTGTTCATTAATTCTTTTGAACTCAAAATTGTTGACTTACTTGGATATTCTAATGATAAATGACCATTTCACTTAGAGCACCAACAAATATTATTTTTTGACATCCTTGCTTTCTCCTCCATCCTCTTTGGACAATAGCTTACACTGTCATTTTCTTTTTTCTCTCACTTGAGTGGAAATCATTTTCTTGAATGGCCTTACCTCTTATAGTTGTAATGTAGCTTGCTCTTTGCGATGAGTTAGAGAATCAACTATCACATTCTTATTAGAAGTTATATTCTATATTAAACTTGTAATAGCTAAACTATTCTTAAATCCTTAAAAGGCTAGCTTGTCTAGAATTTTTTGCTAATTGATCAGGTAATGTATTAGGTCTTACATTATTGATTGTTATACTTGTGTTAATTAATGCATCTAAAGAATAATTATAATAACCTAAAGATTTAAATGTTACCTTAATGTTGGTGCTAATTTTTATTTCTTTAAGCCAAAAATATTTTAAGATGCCATTAAAATAAGGGAAACCATTTTCTAGACATTTTTTGTATTTTTTTAACAACCTCAATAATTAGAGTTGCATGTCTTATTGCTCTAATTATTCTTTTGAACTTCATCATCATTTACATAGATAGATAAATTAATTTCTTTATATCATATTATTCTTATACTTTTAGATGATTGATCATCCTCTCTTTATATAGGGCTTTGACAATCTTTATTGGTATTGATTTATCTATAAAGATTCTATTTATCTGAAGATTCAATTGGTTTAATGAGAACCCAACTCTTAGACAATTAAGTTCTATATGTTTATTTCTTTGTTGTGAAATTGCTTATAGTTGATTAAACCCTCTTTGAATAATTTTATTACTTTAGAAATATTTCTCACTTCAGGATTGATGGTATTAATGAGTGTGAACACTATCCTAATGAGATACACTAAAACCTTAGCCTAAGAGCTCATTTTATTCATCTTATTGGATTTGATTCTCAAGGTTTTTTTTTTATCATTCAAAGCTATCAAATAATTTATATAGCTTTGAAACCAAATAAAACCATTAGCTAGGTTAGCCTAAACACCTAATATTAGCTAGTCTTTAAACTCTTTTCCTCTTTTATCTAAGGCTATTATCGTCATAAGATTATCCATTGGAAGATTAAACGAAGGTAGTAAGCCTACTTAGAATAAACATACATGCATGTACTTTATACTCTCCTTTTGATTTATTAACCATCTCCTTGATTTTAATGAGGTTAATTAATGGTACATTAAAAACTTTTAGTTTGGTATTAGACATTTGAGCTAGAAACTCCGATTGGCAAACATCTATTATTGACTTGAAATTAAGTCTTAATTTGACATAAATAGTATTAATATCTACATTAGGTAGTTTTCATTTAAAATAACTTTTAGATGGATCCTCGTATTGAAATGATTCCTCATGTACCAAAGCATTGTTCAAAGGGACTAGCTCTTCATCTATGATATCTTTATTTGTTATCATCATGAATATTTATGTTATCTATAAATTAAATTCATCATTATCATATTCATATTCAGAAACTACTTCATAAATCAAATTTATTTGACAATCTATATTAGATAAATCCTCTTCTACTATAGGTTCATATATTAGACTCTCATCTTTAAATAAGATTCTTAGAAGATTTTTCTTTCTTTTTATTTATATATATATAAGTATTAGTATTGACCTTGAATTTTCACCCATATGTGTGCACTTTCAAATTTTCTTTGATATAACTTAGTGCAGTTCTTCATTTTTGAATTCAAGTTGCATACATGCTCTTTACAATGCCATAAACCATTTCATCATATAGTGCATCTAGTGTTTGGCTCATATGAGATGGTGCATGAAGTTGGCCTTTTCATACATGTATATTGTGAACTTACACTTTTCTTAATACAGCATAACACGAGTTCCCATTATCAAAACCAAGTTGTACATATATGTTTCATAACCTTATGAATCATTTAGATATGTAGTATATCTAGTTTATGGCTCATGTGAGCTAGTATATAAAGTGATTTTTCAACTTCATGCATCACATGAAGGTAAATTTTCAACTTCATATGTTGCATATAACACTTAGGACTAAATTTTCCCACATTGCTAATATGTGACAAAATTTTACCTTGGGAATCTTAATAAGGTAATTAGAGACTAATTAACCACTCTTAAAACCCTAACCACGTTTGGAAAATAAGGATTAAGCTTCATTAAGCATTAGTGAGTTTGTACTTCCTTTTATGTTCCTCTTTTTCTCTTGATTTTGATGGGTTTTGCTTGTTCCTAAATACCACAGTAGTATTTGAGACTTTTTAATAGTCTAAATGATCCATGACAATCGAATACTTGATTTACATTAATGATTTTGGATGGAAAATACAATTTCTTCTTCTGATGAGCAATTCATGTGACGTATGTAAAGCTTTATGCCTTGCATATAGTCAATTTCAATACTATATGCATCGTATGAGCATCTATAAATGATGCATATAATATTATAAGTTTTCTAAAATTCATATTTTTAATCATTTTTGCTTTAGTTTTTGATTTCTTTAAAGCCTCCAATAGTATTCTTGATCTCACAATGATCATAATGATATGGATTTATCATAAATCATTTCAATTTCTTTGATTTTAACTTTAAAATTGATTAATCAAGTTAAATATCATTTTTGATTTGATTTTTGATTTAATTAATGTGATTCAAGTTGAATTGGATGATGATTCATGCTCTAATTGATGCTTAACGATATTAAACTCTTCCAATTTCAATCTTCATCATTAATTTTATTGATTTTACTAGTAAATCAATCAAATTTTGCTTTGTATTTCAATTAAGTGTCACTTTAATTGTGTTTTGCTTATAGTTGTCATGATTAACTTTAATTAGATGTTGACTTATTTCTAAGTGATGTCACATGTGATTTTAGAATCTTTCGATTATGACTATGATGAATTTTGCTTAAATTTGATTATTTTTTCATGATCCGAGTCATGTTAATTCTTATTTTTTCATGAATATTACTGACACATTTTAGGGGTTTGATCATTGATTCATGCTTTTATATGGTATTGAATTGATCAATGGTATCCCAAAATTCCTTTTATTGCCTAACATTATTTGCCTGTTTTATTTGCTCATACATTTTCCCATTTGTGCATTTTAGTTTGTATTGCCCGATGTCATGCTTTTTTCGAATGGAGTTATTATTTAATGACTTATATTTTATATTATGAAGACCCCTTTTATAATAGAATAGGCCTATTTCCCTTACTTGTATGTTTAGCATTATTCATCATATATCCCACTATCTCTCTCATTCTCTTTCTACGAGCCAATATTTCTTATACATGTAGCTTTGCTTATTTATTTTATATTTGCTATGATATATGCCTTATCATGTCATGCTTATATCATATCATCTCACATGTCATGCTTTTGTCATGTCGTCTCATATATGATTCTTATGTCATGCATCTCACATATCATGTTTATGTCATGTCATCTCACATATCATGCTTATGTCATATCACCTCACATGTCATGCTTATATCATGTCATCTCACAAGTCATGCTTATGTCATGTCATCTCATATGTCATGCCTATATCATATCATATTTCATATGCTATGCCTATGTCATGTCATTTCACATGCTATATTTACCATGCATATGTCATGTTTCATTTATCATGCTTTATCTGCTATGATTGTTGCTATGTTACATCACATTATATGCTTTATTCATGCTTATGTATGCTTACTTGCTTAGAATAATTAACCTGACTAAAATGTTAAAACCAAATTTGAAACTTTGAAAAGATAGATCTTCACCACCTTAACCCATCTCTAAAGGATTTGACTTAGTACTCATATTATGGGTCGGTTGAACTAAATCTGGAACCATCTGGTGGTGACTCCATCTTGCGATATGTATCAGGTCCATTTTTTTCCTTGAGGTAGCCCCTTGAGAAGATCACACTTTAGCTTTAAACAAGCCCCCAGTACCATCTGTCGTAAGCTTTGCTTTGGATCATAATGAAAGCCTTGGCCACAGGGGTGACTCCACTAGGGACCTATAACGAAAGAGTGGTAATATTGAAATCTTAAAGTTTCATATCAAAATTTCCATTCTAGTTAGGTTAGTTATATTACATATCACATACACAATTTGCATCTGCACACCACCTTTTGTCCTTAATTAAATCAATGGTTGTGGATGAGTGAATACCTTGGACTCCATTTAACTCATTGGGAAAGCAAGTCTGCCTTCACCACTCCCTACCTTGTACTAAGGATTCTCGATGACTTTTAGAATGAATAGATGCTAAGTATAATCTTATATCAATGATTATATTGAGTTGGATAGGTTGTGGACAATGTGATAGGAAATCTTAGCCTATTTCAACTAGACTAAAGCCCATGTAGCTAACCATAACAACATTTCAAAACTAAGACCCTATATTCACATGCTATATAGATCTATTTCTTATCACATCAGTGGATTTGCTTAAATCCAGCTTTTTTCCCACCTTATATTGCTATGCTAAGAATCAAAATCCTTTCATGATTCTATGATGGTTGCATAACCTCATGCTTATTCAATTGGCATCCCATTATCATAGCAATATGATTATTTTGAAATGTTATCAGATTTTCACCATAATCCCTCATATGATCGGGCTATGATCAATTTTATTTTCCTCACATGCTAAGAGTTTTGTACCTTGAGTTCCCAGCATAACTTTAGGCTAGTATCCCATCTAAGAGATATAGACTGACTAATCTTTGTGGAAGAATAAGGGTGGCAGGGAGCATTGCTGTGTGCTACATGTTCACTAACCATTTTTGTATTTTTTGTTAAACACACATACGTGCATACTCATGCATTTATCACTAACTAGTTTATTTTGCAACCATAATATTGAATGTTTCCTAGCATAGGTCATGCATACATCTTATGTGTTGCATCACATACATTAACAAATGCATATGCATACCCATGAATTCATGCTAACTTTCTCTATTATGTAAAGAAGCATATCAAATCCTCAAGCTCTTAAGAATATTGCATTCCTATTTGAGACCACTTGTTCTATGTTAAATGATGCTTTACTAGCCGCTGTCCAGCACCTGATTGATCAGTCGATGGCCAATCTCTTGTCCAATGACTTCAAGACTCTCCTATAATAATAAATTTAAGAAGCTCTTAGTCTTGGAGACTTTATCACTATGTCAACTCCCATGAAAGATAAGGGAAAGGTGGTCAACCTATATGATATTGAGATAGATGATGATGCATCACTTTACATCCATGATATTCACAAGTCTAAGACTTCTACACTAGAATAATGGATAAAATAGTTGTAGTTTATTATAAAGACTAAGGGGATGGATTCAGATCTTGACTTTGATGAGTTCTCCATCCAGGCTATCAAGGGGTTACCTGCCAAGTTCAAGCTTCTAGACGTTCCCAAGTACAACAGGATTGGGGATCCAAAGAATTATTTGAAGACCTACACTATGATGATGAGCACCATAGACTTATTAAATGAATAAATAATATGATTTTTCTTAATCTCACTAGAGGGCCAGTGCTGGCTTGGTATCACAGTCTGGGTGGAAGTCTCTCTACGCTGCATTCTGTAAGTAGTATGGGTTTAACTCCTATTTTGATGTTACTATACTCGACCTGGAGATGGTGAAGCAGAAAGCTAATGAGTCTTTCATGAACTATTTTAACCGATGGATGGATAAAGTTGTACTGGTTACATAAAAGCTATTGGAGTCAGATATTATTAATAAGCTTATTATGGGGTTACTGGCATTGTACCAGGATAAGTTGAAGTATCAAATTTTCCACACTTAAGGACATTTACTCAATTGATCAAAGCATTCAGTAGATCGAGGGGTTGAAGAAGAGGGAGTCTTCCTTCATCAAACCCAAAACCACCACATACACCTATACACCATACAAATCTCACTACATAAATGCCTTATAATCATCAAATATCATTCGCTAATATACTATATAGTCCTGAAGGTACTTGAATACTGGGATGCCACTTTCTAAGATTTTCAAGCATCTTTTTAAAGCCATACTCAATAAGCTGCTGGAGCCCAATTTCCAAACACCACCCCCAACCTTAATAGACACTAAAACCTACTGCCACTACCATCAACATCATGATCATAGCATTGATGATTTCTATTCTCTCCAGTGGATCATTCAAGACCTCATAGATTTGGGTGAGCTCAAAGATCTCAAGAAGTTCAAACCCTCTATCAAAATAAACCCATTGCCTAACTACCATAAGATTAATCACACCTATATGATCTAATCAGGGTTTCCAGAATCTTTAGTTCTCAGCATCTTCTCTCCCCTTGGAAATGAGGAGATTGTTCAACTTCTTACTATCAACTTCCTATTATCAGCTTTTCGCCCAGCTTTAAGTTTGATATTTATGTTATTGACATTTGATATGATAGTTTCAAAGATGAGTCTACAATTACTTAGGATGCTACTAAGTCTAAATTGGCAAAGGTTCAGAAGTCAAAGAAAGGTGAATCGATCGAGACTCCCAAGGTAGCTAAGCTAACACTTAAGGTTCCCAAGTAGTAAAATGGATTGAGTGCTAATAAGATGTTTTCTCAAGTTTATAACATAACTCAAAGTGATAAAGTGTTTACTCCTTCTAACCTCAGGAAGAAATTGGATGCTCCAAGAAAGCCAACTAAGGCTACACCTACTGTGAATGAGGTTGGTCTAAGCATTGCTCTAGCTCAACAACCTACTAACAAGGTAAAGAGGTTGCTCAGCCTAATAGCATAGTCATCAAGTAGTTGAAGAAGAACTAGGCTAATATCAATATTTAAGATTTGATGTTATCTTTCCAGTAGCATCAATGAAACTGTCATCAAGGCACTTTCTAGTATGAGGATTTCTCTCTCTACCTCTACCTTCAGCATGAAGAATTAGTTGGTGAACTGAGAGTTAAAGTTCAACATGATCATTTTATTTGATGTGGATATACTCTTTAAGGGTATTCATCATAACAAGATACTCTTCATCAGGGTGCATATCATGAACTTCTCCACTTTCTATATCATGGTGGATGACAATTTTAGTATTAACATCTGTCCTCTTAAGGTGTTGCTCAAGCTCGGGATTCAGCCTTCAGACTTGAAATTATTTAAGACTATCATTTAGGCATATGATAATTCTAAATGAGAGGTTATTGGCACCTTTACTGCCATTATTATAGTTGGACTGATCAAGTCAATGGTAGAGTTCACAGTTCTAGACATTCCAATATTCTTTGCTTTACTTTTAGGCCAACCATGGTTCCATCCACTGGGAGATGTACCATCCACCTTGCACTAAAAGATTAAGTTTCCACATGATGACGGTGTGATTACTATTATTGCTGCTGATGAGGTTGTGTTAGCTTGCATCAGGGAAGATGTCCCTTTTATGATTGGTTTTTCAGATCACTATCGTCAAGGAACTCGAGTCATATTCATACCAACCAAGACCTGCTGTAGAGAAGATGTTATACAATATGAACTTTGTACCTGGGAAGGGTTTAGACCATTATCAGTAAGGTCTGGTAAAGTTTAATATCCCTACAATTATGTGGGAGAAGAGATACTATATCGGGTTTGGTCCCTATATCTTGGACAAACTAAAGGAGTGTAAAATGGTTGTCTTTATCCAGGGTGAGACCCAATATGATGGTGCTCCTAAGTTGCCTTGCTCGGATGATTTCTTCGATTAGCAATTCACTATGTTTATGACTTTTCAGCTTTGACAGCATCTAAGAAGGTTACTGCTACTTCTTCCACCATCAGTCATGATGATGATTTTTAGATCTTTGGTGATGTTACTAATCTCATCACCGGTTATCTTAAGCTGGAACCTACTATAGTTACCGCACTAGAGGCTAAGTAGTATGGGTTCAAATCTCATTTTGATGTCACTCTACTAGATCTGGAAATGGTGAAGCAGAAAGCTAATGAGTCTTTCATGGACTACTTTAGTTAGTGGATGGATAAAGTTATGCTAGTTAGACAGAAGCCATCTGAGTTAGACATGACCAACAAGTTTATTATGGGGTTGCTGCCACTATACCAAGATAAGCTAAAGTATCAGACATTCCATACCTTCAAGGACATTGACTCCGTCAACCAACAGATTGAGCAGATTAAGGGGTTGAAAAAGAAGGAGTCTTCCTTCCTCAAAACCCAAAACCACCATATTAACCTAAACACAGTATAAATCCCACTACATAAATGCCCTACAAATATCAAATCCCATACTCCAAAACATTACCTAGTTCTAGAGGTACTTAAATCTTAGAATGCCACTTTTTAAGGTTTTCAAGCGTCTCCTCAAAGCCAAACTCATTAAGCTATATAAGCCAAATTTCCAAACACCACCCCCAGCCTCAGTAGATATAAAAAATTACTATTATTACCACTAGCATCATGACCATAACACTGATGATTGTCGCTCTCTCAAGTGGGTCATTCAGGACCTCATTGATTCAGGTGAGCTCAAAGATCCTGAGAAATCCAAACCCTCAATAAAGACAAACCCATTGCCTAATTACTACAAAGCCAACTGTAGCTATATGCTCCAATCAAGGTTACCCAAATCCCTGGTCCTTAATTCCTTCTCTCTGCTCAGGAGTGAGGAGAAAGCTCACCTACCTACTATCAGCTTTTGGCTTGGCCGTGGGTTTGATATTTATACAATTGACATATGGTATGATAGTTTGGAGGATAAATCTATAGCTACTCAGGGTTCCTTTAATTTTGAATTGATAGAGATTTAGAGTTCTAAGAAAGGCAAGTCAACTAAGACTCCCAAGGCAGCCAAGCCAGTATCTAAATCTCCCAGGCAGTAGAAGGGGTTAGGTGCTAACAAGATGTCCTCTTGAGTCCATAACATGACTCACAGTGGTAAGGTGTTCACTCCTCCTAATCTTGAGAAGAAGTTGGATGCTTCAAAGAAGCCAACTGAGGCTAGACCCATTAGAGATAAGGTTGGTTTGAGTAATGTTCCAACTCCATAACCTGCAGATAAGGGTAAAGAGATTGCTCGACTTGATAATATTATCATGAAGTAGTTTAAGAAGACACAGGCTAACATCAGCATTTGGGACTTGGTGTTATCCTCCCAGCAGTATCAATAGGCTATCATCAAGGCACTTTCTAGCATAAGAATTTCTTCATTTACCTCTACCTTCAGCATGAAGAGTCAGTTGGTGAACCGAGAGTTACAATCTAGCATGATCACTTTCTTAGATACAAATTTACCGGTCGAGGGTATCCATCACAATAAGGCACTTTTCATCAGGGTGCACATCATGAACTTCTTCATGCTTTACATCATGATGGATGATGGTTCTAGCATCAATGTTTATGCTCTCAAGGTGTTGCCCAAGCTTGAGATCCAGCCTTCAAACTTAAAGCCATCCAAGATGATCATCAAGGCTTATGATGAGTCTAAACAAGAGGTTACTGGTACCTTCACTGCCACTGTTATAGTCAGGCTAATTAAGTCAGTGGTGGATTTTATAGCTCTTAACATTCCAATATTGTTTACTTTACTATTGGGTTGGCTGTGGTTCCATTCCTTGGAAGGTGTGTCATCCACCTTACACTAGAAGATCAAGTTTCCATATGATGAGGGTATGGTTACTATTACAGTTGATGATAAGGTTGCCCTAGCCTGCATCAGAGAGGATATCCCTCTCATAACTGGTTTTCAGATCATTGCCATTGGAGAACCTGAGTCATACTCATACCAATTGAGTCCCACTGTGGAGAAGATGTTGCACAATATGAACTTTATGCCTGGCAAGGGTTTGGTAGGGTCTGGTGGAGTTTAACATCCCTATAGCCATGTGGGAGGAGAGGTATTGCATTGGAATCGATCCTTATACTAGGGATAAGCTGTAAGAGTGCAAGATGATTGCCTTTATCTAAGGAGAGACGTAACATGACTATGCTCTCGAGTTACCTAACTCAGATGATTTCTTTGACCAACAGTTCATTATCTTTGGTGATGTTTGTGATTTTTCAGCCTTGACAACATCCAAGAAGGTTGCCACCACTTCTTTTACTATTATCATTGATGATGCTTTTTAGATCTTTGGTGATGTTGCTAATCTCACCATCAGTCGTCTTGAGCTGGAATCCACTATAGTTGCCATAATAGACTCTAAGCTATAGAGCTTAGATATAGAGGATTTTCTTCTTCAAAAGGTATACGAGGACATTGTTACACTTGTAGATTGTACTTTTGATGAGATTTTGTATGAGGATGATGATATCCCTATCTTTATATTTTTTTTATGATGATGTAATCCCTTCAAAGTTTAATGTAATGAAAAATAGCTTTACTTATATTTTCAATGTGTATTCTGATGGCATTGTGCATGAACATAAGCATTTTTGATTTTAATGTATCATGTATTAAAATTATTAATATTGGCACAGATAATAGGCCCTGTCCTCTTTAGATTATATTAAATTTAACCCTTGATAAGAGAATAGAAATTATCAATGTGTTAGAACAATATATAAAACCTTTGCTATAAGCTATGAAGGCATATCGGGTGTTGACAGAACTATTGTGGAACATAGAATTCTGATCAGACTTGAGTTCAAGCCAGTTAAGCAAAAATTGCATCAGCTCTGACTAGAATGAGCTCAAAAGTTTAAGGAGAATATCCAGAAGTAGTTAGATGCTAAGTTCCTTAAGATGGTTGATTATCCTGAATGGTTGGCCAATGTGGTTCCAGTTTCTATGAAAGATGACAAGATTAGGGCCTGCATAGACTACAGGGATCTAAACAAGGTGTATCCAAAGGATGACTTTCTTTTGCCTCATATCGATGTGCTAGTTGATAGTGCAATTGCTAGTGCTATGTACTCCTTTGCTGATGTTTTTTCTGGGTACAATTAGATTCCCATGGCTATTGTTGATAAGGTGAAGACAGCTTTCATCACAGAATGGGGGACCAATTGCTACAAGGTCATACCCTTTGGCTTAAAGAATATAGGTGCTACCTACCAAAGAGCTGTAATAATCCTGATGCATGATCTAATCTATAGGGAGGTCAAGGTCTATGTGGATGATGTGATGGTGAAGTCTCCCACCATAAAAGAGCATCTGGTTGTTCTTGACAGATTTCTCACATGGGTTGAGAGGTACAGGCTTAGGCTAAATCCAAAGAAGTGCACATTTAGAGTGACATTCAGCAAGCTATTGGGTCATGTTGTTAGCCAAAGGGGTATTGAGGTAAATCCCTATCTAGCCTTGGAGGAGGAATCAATAGGTGCTATGATGACTCAAGAGAATGAAGCTGGAATTGAACATACTATCTACTACTTGAGTAAGAAACTGTTGCAAACAGAGTACAAGTACAACATTGTTGAGAAGCTATGCATGGCTATGGTCTGGGTTACTAAGAAGCATAGACACTACTTCCAATTATACCAAGTTCAAATGATCTCTAAGGTTGATCCTATGAAATACTTGTATGAAGCTCATTTGTTGGTGGGGAAGCTTTCTAGGTGGCTAATCCTGTTATCAGAGTTTGATATGCAATACATCATTAAGAAGGTAATCAAAGGCAGAGCAATTATTGATTTATTAGCATCCAAGTCAATGGATGACTCTTAAATATTTGAACTGGACTTCTTAAATGAGCACTTAGAGGCATTTGATGTCTAAAAATGATAATTGCACTTCAACGGTATAATCAACAGAAGAGGTGTAGGCATAGGAGTTATGCTAATCACTCTTGAAGGTGAACTAATTATACTTTTGAAGTGGTTGAGCTTCCCAGTCACCAATAACATAGCTAAATATGAAGTATATCTATTTGGGCTAGAAGCATTACTAATGATTAGTGCCCAAGATATGGAGGTGTTTAATGATTTGATGCTTGTTACTCATTAGTTCACGGTCGAGTGGAATGTTAAAGAAGAAAGGCTCAAGCATTATGCTGAATACATACAGCTCATGATTTATAATTTTAGCTTATGTTAGTTTATTCACACTCCATGTGATAAGAATCAAATGGTCAATACCTTGGCCACACTGGCTTCAATATACAAGTGATCGTAATATCAAGTTCAACCTTTATTCATCAAGCAGTCAAGGATTCCTTGCTATAAGGGAGAACGGGTTATGAGGTTAGATCAACAAGATGAGACTCCATGGTATGCTGATAACATTAACTTTCTAAGAACCAGTGCTTATTCAAAAGAAGCCAATAAGACTGATAAGCTAGCTTATAGAGGCTAGCAGCCAACTTTACCTGGGATTAAGGTGTTCTTTATAGAAGAACAGTTAATAGGCTACAACTTCAATGCATATCAGGGAAGGAGATCAAAACAGTCATGCAGACAGTGCACACCGGTGTTTATAGGTCCCACATGAATGAATTCACTCTATACAGAAAGATCCTATGCCATGGGTATTTTTGGCTTACTATGGAGATAAATTGCATACAGTGTGTGTAGTGATATCATGAGTGTCAAATTCACGATGATCTGAGTTACATACCGTCGGTGAATTACAGAATTTGATGATGTTATGGCCTTTCTTAGCCTGGGGAATTGATATCATGGGTGAGATTCATCCTAATGCTTCTAATGGGTATCGATACACATTGGTGGCCATTGACTACTTTTTTAAATATATGGAAGAAAAATCCTATAGTAAATTAGGGGTAAAGCAAGTTGCCAAGTTTATAGTGAAGAATCTTATATGCCAATATAGGGTACTGCATCACTTGGTGTTTGATAATGGAGTGCAATTCTAGGGCTAGGTGTTTGACTTATTAGACAGATACAGGATTGAAGATCACTAATCCTCTCTATATCACCTTCAAGCTAATAGGGCAGTCAAAGTGGCTAATAAGACGATCAAGTGGATCTTAGCTAAGATAGTATGAACTTACAGAGATTGGCATGAGCAGCTACCATTTTCTTTGTGGGGTTACAGAACTACTACAAGGAGTCCTACAGGTGCTACTCCTTATTCTCTATTTTATGGGACAGAAGTTGTATTGCCAGTCGAATGGAGCTAAAGTCTTTTTAGGTTGTTCTAGAAGCTCAATTGCTAGACACTGAGTGGAAAAAGGCCAAATATGAACAGCTTGTTGCTATTAATGAGAAGCGGTAGAAAACTCTATATAATCTACAGCTCTACAAGAAGTGCATGGTAAATGTGTTCAATAAAAAGGTTAAGCATGTTACTATATGGGAAGGTGATATAGTCCTAAAGCAAGTTAAATTAGCTATTTGTGACTCGCATGGAAAGTTCAAACCTAACTAGGAGGGCCCATTATTGGTTAAAAATATCATGTCTAAAGGCACTGTCCATATTTTAAATTTGAAGGGTAATGAGTTCTCAGAACCTATCATCCTTGATCGGTTGAACAAGTATCTTGTCTAGAGCAAAGGGTAAAAAGAAGAGCAAAATAAAAAGAAAAAGTCTAGTGAGCTGAAAACCTAAATAGGTGGCTCACGTAAAAGTTAAGACAATGAAAAAATGATTGCTTGATAAGTTAAAAATCCGCTCGGATGGCTCATACAGAAGTTAGAGCCCTTAAAAAGCAAAAAAGAGTGTGTTAAAATACTTGATCAGAAAATCTTATGTAGGACTAGTCAATGGCAGGGGTTAAGTTTGATGCATATCGAAGAACTTCTATGCTAGTTTTAACATTTTTCATGCAAATGTTTTAATCTCATTAATGTAAATAGAATACATGTTCATAAACTTAACCACAAGTAATACTAGTTTCAAAAATAAAGCATTGTCTTTCTTTATTGCCTACAATTTTGTTGCCTAACAGTTTCTTGTAATATAGAATCCTAAGTGTGATGTAACACCCACAGGTTATACTCATCGTCTGTAGCAGATCAAGCTCCAAGGATCTCTACTGACATGATCTTATGGTAAGGCTAGGTCTTCTCTATGTGTGCTCCATGAAGCAAGACAGTAGTCATCCTCCTTCAAACTCAGTCAGCTAAGGGATAGTCTGTCTGTGGCTGTATTGACAATAGACTTTTGCAAGGCTGTAATGAGTGCAACATATGAATCCTGGCGGCGGAATACAATCTATGTATATCCTCACCATCACATGCTGTATGTGCCACCATAGATAGGTCCACGTAACCTCATTCTTCGAGATGGCTCTTATCCACTTGACCTAGCTATCGAATGTCAGCGTCCTTGCTACAGCGAAGGTTTAGCCTCTTCGTGTATGGTTACAAGGTGCGTACCTTTATGGATCACCCACTAGTGGTGCCAAGATTTGTAGCTTCTCTTGAAGCTATATCTGTAAGAAGAAAAAAAAATAAAAGGTAAAAAATAAAATAAAAGCTCATTGAGTTAAAAACCTTGCAAAAGACTGCCAAGCAAAAATGAGAGCAACCCATTGAGCTAAAAACCTAAAGGGGGCAGTTTAGATAAAAGTTAAGATCCAAACCAAAATCAGTGACCTACTAAGACAAAAACCTTATAAGAGGAGACTCATACAAAAATTAAGGCAAAAATACAGCTTTTCTAAGTTGAAAACTTGTAAAGGTGACTTAGAATTCTTACCTGCAGCAGAACCAGACTACCACCAGGTGTTTGGACTGACCCCGCCTTACTCTATCTAGCCTTAGGATCATCTCTGTCATATTCCATCTGGTCTATCACTGGGCTAATCAGCAGATCCCTATGGTCGGATGGGTCAATGAATAAAAACTGTGCCAGCAGTTCAAATCCTGCTACATTCAACCATGAAAGGATAGTCACCAACTTATGGCCACATAGTCAGAAGAGAACATAAGATCTACATAGCCCTCTGTAGTCAACAGTATTCTTGTTATCGTAGGGCTCATGTTGAATGCCCTATTCAGATACAAGACCGCCTCTCCAGTAGGCACAAATGTTATCACCATCACCATCATGCTACATGTGACTTCAAGGATAGCAGTAAACTCCTCGTACATCATGCACATCTTCATATATCCAAACCAAAAGATATGGGCCACTGGATCTTAGAACTACATAATAATATGTAGAAAAGCAGTGTTAATGGATACTTGCTAGAATGTCTTCAGATGCTGGAGTCTGAACTCGCTTAGTCAACTCCAGTCAGTGTCACCCCACTTACGGGAAAGAGTATGGAAAGCAAAAAGTGATTGCTAAGTCATGATTTATTCCGACATGGAAGAACAAACAAGTTATGTTTTGGTAGAGAAGCATAATGCATGATATTCTTATAGAAGAATAACAATAATAAACATCTTGGGTTTCACTATAAATTTAGAAAATACAGAGTTTGAATAGTCAATAGCTTGTAGTGTTCGTACACTACAACCCAAGTGTACTAGGCCTTCATGCTAGGCTACACTACTCTATCCTATGTTTTAATACAGAAGCCATAGAGTTTTGACACCATGCATATGGAATCTGACATCATGTTTGCCCTAGGCATCATTATCTTCTGACTATTCCTCACCTGGGCTAGGACTATCGATAACCTCAATATTGTACCACTCTAGGCGCATCGTCAGCCAGGCAATCTCTCTACCCATTTGTTTAATAATCCAAGCATAGTGATTTCATTTCAAATACCGAATCATATGCATTTACATAAGCATATAAGCATATAAGTCATGCATCCATCCATAGGTATTATGATCATAATCATAACAGGTGATTACCTAGACATCTTGCATCTCAAAGCTATGGTTATAGCACAATCCTGTCAATAGCCTTTAAGCATTAACCATAGCATCCTGAGGTACCTACACAGGTCAAACACATGTTAGATCAACAGAATCAGTAACATGCTAATACACTTCATATACTCACATGAGTGGTGTTTGGTGACTCAAAATCAATCTCATTCCTCATCAACATTGAGAAAGATGTCTCATATGGTTGGCTGAGCTCATCATAAGTGTAGATCAATAGGTTTTAAGGCCACATCAGTTGATCCTTAATGAAGCTCTGTGGATACTCATATCTGGGAGGCACATTTAGAGTTTTAGGCTCTAATGTTGATGGTGTCATTCCATACGTAGCACTACATGATCTCTTCAAGGTGCCACTATCTTGGGAACTACCAACAGCTGGTGAACTGCAGTGTCCACCCCTACCACCAAAAGTGTCGGGTCTACTGCCAGTTTGCTCACTCTATCATGCTAGCTTCTTCATATAGATAGATCGACAAGCCCCAATAGCTGCATTTAGATGAAGGTCTGGTAGTCCACTAGGGACTCTGATAGGCACTCTCACCCTGGAATGCCAGTTAGTACAACAATCATCTCTGGCTCTATATCAGTATAGAATGCCCAGAACATAGCTTGTGGTGGTACGACAAGCTCCATACACCTCTTTGGCCCCAGCTGCTAGTCAACTACATGCTTGCCTAGATAAAGGAGTCTGCACTTTAGGCTCTTCAACAACATGTTATGCTTGTCCTTATGCAGAAGTCCAAGCCTTGCATTAAATGGGCCAGACCGGTGCTACCTCAGTCTAATCTACCAATAGTGTCCAGGTCACAAAGGGTCCATAGCACAGACATATAGATGTTATTCCTGGTGTCGTTGAATAGAGTATACCCTACCATATAAAATAAAAAGCTATAGGTATACTGCTCTAAAGAGATAAACCTACCAAACATTTCTGCCAGAATTGCCTCCTGAAAACAGTTGTAGGATATGTTGTGTCCACCTCTCATATTAGGCAACAAGCCTAACAGACTGAAGATCGTGTCATATGACCAACATGATGATATCAGCCTAGCATCAAACTAGATAGGTAATCCAGCACACTCTAGCCCAGTGATCCCAGCGAAGATCCCCGGGGTAATAGTAATCTCCCCTACTAGTAGATGGAAGGTGTGAGTAGAATCTATTCATCACTCTATGATGGTAATGATGATGAATCTATTACACCTCTTCTCCATGCCCGTGAAGCAAGAGATGTACTGATTGAAGCAACTTTGGTCAACTATGACACAAATCTCTCATGGTAGCTGAGAGTACCATACATAGACTCCTTGGATACTGCTAGCTCTGACAATCGTCTACTCTCTTCGTAGATTGTAAAATTTAGGCAAGCTTTCAAATTGAATTTACAGACTATAGACTGTGTTTCAGGAGTCCAAAGTTCCTTCTTTAACCCTAAAAGTTACTTATTCATGTTTATGAATGACCAAAATACTTAATCCTCAGTGGAATTACTAAAAAATGCTTGTTTTAGCCCAATTTTCTTTACTATATGTGCAACACATAGCCTTATGTGCATCACATATAGACTATGTGCACAATACATAGCGAGACCCATTTCAAAAATGCCAATTTTTCTCAAAATCATTTAATAAACATATGCAAACCTAAGCCTAGTACATAAACCAAGCCAAGCATAAGCTTAAACACATAAAAAATGAGCTTAAACTTGACTTTTAAAAAATTAAAAATTGAACCGAAACATAAGAAACCTACCTTCTTGGGAGGAGCTCGAAACTTATAGGAATCTATAGTGAATGTTTCCGTAATTGGCTCACCATATGAAGCTCTGAAGTAAGGATCAAAAGTGGTATGCTCAATTAGAGCATGGCTCGGGACCAATTTCGGGTCTCGAGGTGTCAGTTGCATCTTAATTTCAGCCATTTCAAAGAAGTGATAGATTTTGAATGTTGGAGTTGAGAGAAAATCAATTTTAAGTGTGGAAGTAAAATGATTTTCGAATGGGAGGCTTTGGACTTTATATTTTCTATGTGATATGTGTGGCATGTAGTGTTATGTGCCTTGTATATAGTAAATTTTGCTAACATGCGCTGACCTCTGGAGTGCTCTGCTGATATGCATTGGGTATCTATAAAGATTCACTCATAGAATTAGGCTTCTCATAAAAATTTTAGAATTTTTAGAGATCATTTTCCTCAGGGAGTCCAATTTTCATGACTCACAGCATCTGAAAAATCTAAAAAATCAGTCAAAATGCAGTAAACTGATACTCAAAAATTCAGGTATCAGAATGCAGTAAACTTATTTCATTGATAAATTGTTTTTCTATATTAAGCATAGATAAGGACTTGATCTAACAGACGATCAGTTTCAATCAAGTCGTTGACCAGACAGTGTCGTATACTAACAATGGGTCCCAAATGCAATATTTAGAGATATTAAACACTTATTTGATGGCATAAATATTATATCTGATGTTGATCACCTCAGAACCGACAATTGTTCACCCTGATCCAACAGTTTATCACTTGGGTTCCATAGTTAACCACCTGATCCAACAATGATTGTTATATCAAGCATTTGACCCTTAAACCCTAACAGTAGGTATCTAAACTTGGATTTCAAGTGATTTTTGAGCCTCACAGTAAAACCATCAGTCCTACAGTTGATTTGATTAGCATTGATCATTTTAGTCAGGCACTGGGCTCCTAGTGGCAGTATTAGGTATCTTTCTCCCCAATGGAGTTGCAAGCCTCAGTATGAGCACTTTGGTCAAAATTGATCCTCTTGCTTAAGTATCAGGCTCCCCGTGGCAGTATTGGGTATATTTTCTCCTCAATGGAGTTACAACCCTTAACATGAGTATCATCTGATCAAGCGTCAATCATCTCACTGTTAATGTATGCTCTAGAGCATTATGTGTATTTGAACTATACGTTTCATTAATAAAGGCATTATTCATTATATAGTATAATATTTTACATGAACTTGTTTTACTTGGAGTATTAAACTATATATATATTGAAGTCCATGATATTGGAACAGTGCAAAGGAATCCATAAAGAGTTTATGGAATGAGATTGTTATTGTATGCAAATGTTCAATATCTAAATATCCCTGATCACGGTATTAATAAGAATGGACATTATTAATATGGAAAGATCAGCACATGTTACACTTCCCATTTAGGGATGATTCTCATTCATCATGACATGAGATGTCTAAAGTGAATATATGGATGAGTAGTATAGTACTAGTTCATTGGAGACCTTGCCAGTGAGATTTCATATGGATAATTGATCTATGTCTGTGAAATTATATCTC
>CANYBF010939338.1:0-45951 GCA_948192965.1 Dalechampia spathulata | reverse complement strand
GATAAAAATCACACACGCACTGCACGATAAATTAATAAATTGTATGCCCTGAGAAATATTATGATATTTATTTAAATAATCCAATGCATCATATCACATAAATCATGTTCATCATTAAATAATGCATTGGCATTTCATAACATCACTTCATGGTGTCATAAGGACGGAAAAGTGAGGTTATTGTGATATGTTGAGATTTGAGATGGATTGAGATATTTATACGGAAGATGAGTACAGTCACTTCCCATACGCTGAGTTCAGTCGCGTATATTGATCAAAATCATCGAATGCTGAGTACAGTCACATTCAGGAAAAATATGATTGTTGAATTGAGATATGACAATGAAAGACAGATTGTTCGAGGGAGAGTGCAAACATAGCATTCTCATAAATTCATTCCATATCTGCATACATTCATATTAAAATAATATGGGATATTGTGGTTATGGAAATATATGAATTATTCATGATGCTATGAATAAAATTCAGTGATGAATCCAGGTACTATAAAATGGTGAGATGAAAATTTTGGAATTTTATACGTATGAATTACTTACACTGGAATTTATTTTTGTATGCTGCTTTATAGAAATATCTTTAGTATTTGATTATATACTTTCAATTGTTATAAATGATATTATTATTTGTTGCATTCATTTATTTAGTGCCACTGAGTTTTACTCAGCGTTTGTCATTTGATGAACGCAGATTCGAGCACTTCAGAGGTGAGACGGGGTTAGAGGTACTCGTTGGCAGTGAGGCGCACGAATTCTGCGGATTTCGTTAGTGTTGCCCGGGACTTTCTTAGACGGACTCCTGCATGCATTGTATATGCTATCTTTGCATCTTTCATTTTTGGCAGTAATATTAGTTGTGTTGTTTTAATTTCTTCTTGATGATACCACTGGGATAACTGTAATCTGGTATATATTTGTTTTCTACTGCATGCTTTAGTTATCTCGATGTTGGATTTATTTTCTTGGCATGTGTTTAAATTCATTGGCTTGGAAAATTTTTATTGGCATGTTTGAGATATCTTGAATTATTGCATTATGATTTAATTGTTTTCCCTTGTGATGAAATTTTGGAACTCGGGGGAAGAGTTTTAGGCTTTCATTACGGGACATGTCTCTACTTGGAGGTGTGACACTAGTTTTATTCAAGAATATTTCATATTGAATGGTCCTTCACTAAATTGTCTTCATTTGAATCCTATAGTGCTTCCCAACTCCATTATACTCTATCATTATAAGAATTGCTTATAATGTTTTAACTTGCTAATACTTTGTTATTTTCTAATCAATAGGAATATGTCAAGCATATTTAATTGCATCTTTATAATGTTCTTCCTCTAACCATTTAGCTTCAAATCTATACTCTCATCATTCTTAGACCTTATACATGTATTCAACACCAATGACTTATGATCAAAGCTAAACCAATCTCTATAGGTGACTTAAGCCTAAGGAAATAACATTCTCTAAACATGATTACATAATACCATGCCCAGTATTTCTTTGATATTGTCATTCAACCATTTGATGGTTGGTCTAAGTGAAACAATCCTCTTTAAAACCCAAAAATACTAAAGATTAGTATGAGATATAAAATCTTGAAACTCTTACATTAGTTCTCTATTGGCCTACCTACCAATATCTTTTTGAAAATCATACATAATAGTATTCAAATACCTACAACATATCTAAGGGGAATCATTTGAAGGATCCAACAAGCTATTTTTGCTAGAATTATCCTTCTTTCTTATATTAAAAGAGCTTTATAAATACATGTACATCTCTAAAATCAATGAACTTTTAAATGTAAACACCATGTATCACATTTTGATCCTTACAATTTACCTTAAAATGCAAGCTCTCTTTACACTAGATTAATAAACCTCCCACCTTTTTATTAGGCTCAACATAAATCCCTTAAATAAACTTAAACTTTCTTCTTAACCTATCCACATACTATATCTGTTGCTTTGTTTTAAAAATAAACACCATTAATAAATGATTTTTATAAATAATATCCTTAAGCTCATTTATTATTAAGGTACACTCAAGCCCTAATAGTTCACGCTTATAATAAACATAGTGATTTTGGTGGCATCAGGTTTTCCATCTCAACCAATTTGGATTCTTCAAGGTCTAGATTCAAAGCTTGTATGATTATGAGGGCAGAGAACTCTTTAACTCTTGCCTTCATAAAACTACTACAATCTCCTAACTTGTACTCTTATCTCCATGTCTAGCCAACTCCTTCCATTTAAATTTTTTCTTCAAGATATTCATCATATCTTCCTCAATTTACTCTACCTAAACTAGAACACACTCAAAAAGGTATGGCATATGAGAAGCCTTATTAAGAGTTGAAGGATCATAGTAATAGGTACATTCTTCTTTTGAACCTTAAATCTACTATTTAAGTTTAGGAGGGAAACATATTTTATGTTTAGATTTAATAATTGACAAGCTAGATGAATTAATTATTTAAATTATCTTTCAATTAGGGTAGTAAGCTTAATGGATTTTATCTTTGATTCCTCAAGGTTAAACTTCCTTTCTTTTGTTTCATTGAATTTAAGTCTAGTGGATTTAATAGTAGTATAGATGATTAATAAGATTGTAAGGACGGTAAATGTTACGTTAAATTAGGTTCTTGTTGTAACATCCACTTTCATCATCATTATCTTAATTATGGTCATAATTATGTTAAGTTATATTTTTAAATTATAGCAACTAAATTAGAAAAATTGTTAATTAAATAAGATTGATACCTAATAAATATAACTTAGTTCTAGAATTACTTTATTATATATATGGATACTTAATTTGTTCATAATGCATGAAGATATATATGTTAACAAGGTGATAAAAGAATGATTAGTGATAGGATAATAAAGCTTTGTATATATATGTACCTATAAATACATTCTTTACTATACAGTGAATGTATTTTATTATAAGTGATTACATGATGTTTATTAAGTAGAAGAGTTGTAATATAGACAAGTAGGAAGTAAATTAATAAATTAATGATGTTGAAACTTTACAAACCTAAGGACTAATATACTTAATAGAAATGGTTTTAGAAATGGATGACTAACAAGAGAAGAAAGACTACTTAGAAGCTTGAACTAAACATAATGTGAACTTGAATAAGGAAAGAAGGTATGCATGAATTTATGATCCTTTTTGTACATAAGAATTCATGAATTTTATTAAGTTGTTGCTACCATGGAAATTAGTTTGAACAATTAAATTGATTACTTCTATGTGCTTTATCAAAAATTCACAAGTTATTAAGATAGGAGAATTTATGAATACTAATTTAGCAAACTAATGAAGTATATATATATACATACATACACATATAAATGTGTATTCATGTATAAAAATTTTAATGCTAATTAAATAATGTTTGCTTCATAATGAATAACTTAAGACTACTATAATGGATTAATTTGAGGAATATATTATAGTTGTTGCCATAGGAATAAATGAAAAGCTAAAGATACATTCATAACATATTATAATACAAATGCATATAGTGATTGAATTAATTTTGGGCTAGTTAAGTAAATCTTAAGTTGACTTTTATTATAGAAATGGGATAAATGATATTATAATGACTTACAAGAGTAAAGAAAGAGGAATTATACGCATATGGACAAGAGTGTACCACTTAAGCATAATTATTATGCTTATTATTAGGCGGTGAGCTAATCTCACACAATAAGGAAAAAGAAAAAAATTAGTTAAAATTAAATTATAAAAGAAAAAGGAGACAGCTTAGATAAAGGATAAAATACTCTATGAAGCATAATGGATGAATAGATTTTAAAAAGAAAAAGGATTGAATTGTTTGATCTAGCATGTTTGAATTATGGAAAGAAGCTTGTACCCAAGTGTTATCTTTGATCTAGTTAAAGCTTAGGTGAGTTTCAAGGTCCTTATAAACCTATATCAACTTGGTTACTATGTCTATGAATATCTATAGGGTTGGAAAGGATAAGTTAAAGGAAATTGTAGCTAGATGTCTTATACTTATCTATGTGTTTTAGTAAGTAATAAATAACTGATGATTAGCTATAGAATTTTTGTTACCTTGTTAATCAATAAAGAAAAGATATAGTAGGGTTCATAAGTGTTATTAAATGAATTGATTTTCTTTTATAGTGTTTGAAAGTGTATTATCACGTATAGGAAATTATTGGCAGGCTGGAATATTGGATTTCATATGCATGTACTTTCTTACATATATATGTCCCTTACTAGTGTTATCTATGACTAATATGTATTTGTAATAAAAAAAATTACGAAGATTTACATGGGAATCGGTACACTAAAATGTGTATGTCATCTATATAAACATAATTGTAATGATATATCTTTACATGAGGATTGTTGATTATGTAATCAATCCATTAACAAAGTGTATATTCATTTATATATAATTAAGTAGTTTAATAAGGCATCAACTAAGAATATTTAACTAGTGAGAAATGAAATGACCAGCTTAAAAAATTAAAGAATAAAAGACTCAGTTAGCATACTTGATTAGACCGAATGAACCATGATCTTGGATTAAATTGAATTCTTTCAAACTTCCATATAAGTGAATCAATAGCTTAGATTTCACCCATCATGATGTTAAATAATGACTTAATGGAATGCATATATATATATATATATATATATATATATATATATATATATATATCTATTCCTTGCATTGCAAGTCAATCAGATAATAAACTAAAGTCAAAAACTTATTGAGATCGAGTAGGTTCATACAGCTTTTAGCAGAAGCAATATTGATAGAGTAAGATTATGCATGGAACTAAAAAATTCATATAATTGAACTACAAGATATGTTGGTATAAATTAAAGTTGTTGATGTCTGACATGTATATGTACATATCTTAATTATGAACCAATGACCATAGATTGTCTGTTTGAAGTTAAATTAATATAACATCTTATGTTAACTTTGAACTGATTAGTTATCAGGAATATAAATGCTAAAATGTATGTTTATAACTATGTATGGTTGTTAAACTTCTATAGTAGAACCTTGTGTTGACGTGAGCATTTGATTGGGGAAGAGCAAGATTGAAACTCGCATTTAAACTTATGATGATTGAACTGCAATGTATTAATTCTCTTCCCAATAATAATTCATAATTAAGTTTGAATCATGTAGTTGGAAATTCAATGCATGGTTGACAATAAGAGAAGATTGGGAGGTGTGATTATGTCATATCCATTATTTTTGCATATGTACTTATGCTTATAAGATTATTACTTACCATGTTCTAGTCAATTTATGTATAGTTGATAGTTATTTATTAAGAATGCATAATGATATAATGGAAAAGGATGATAATGCATAACCAAAAGAGATGTAAGTTTAAATTGTTAATTAGTGAATAAAAGACTTAAAAATGAAATAAAATACGATTGGTATAAATTGTAACTTTTGTTAATTTAAATGAGTAATAAATAATTAACATCCTAATAAATTGGGATAATTAGAGGATATTTAAATAATGGAGAAGAAAGTGGGCGTATATATTTAAATTATATGGACTAGTGGTATTACAAATGAATTTGAATTAAACAATATATTTTGATAAGTGGACACATATTTATCTAGCCAACATTACAATATTGTGTTGACTTTTTCTACAAAATTAAGATGATAAATTAATTATAGAATTTATTTATTTACTCAAGAATTAAATATGAGTTTATTTTAACTGGTAAATTTATAAAATATTAAATGATATATAAATTATACAAGAAAGAGGGGACCAAGTCACTGTGGGACAAGGAAATGGTTTTTTACAGGTAAAGGAAATACCCCTTTAGTATATTGTTAAGTGGTGGGGTTAACTATCTTCTATTCTAAAGCTGGTCGATTATTCTAGAGATAAAAAAAAAAAAAACTAAGTTGCCAACTTCAATAAACCCACCTATCCACTCTTAAAACAATACTTAGACCATCATGAGAAGAACATGAAAAGAAGGCTTCATCTGGAAGGGTTTCAATTAGATCGAAGACTTAAAAATAAGTTTGTATATGTAGAAGAAGTTGCCTAATAAGAATAATATATTTTGCATGAATTACGTTGATTTCATACCATTTTTCATAGCTTCTATGTGAGTTAATACAACAGTAGTTTGTCCAGACATAACAAACACATACTTAAAAATTAAAATGATTGAAAATTTTGAAAAGAAAAATTAAGCGAAACCTCCATGAATTTTGTTAGCTATAACTAGCTCATGTGTGAATAAAATGCCTAAAGATGACAAGAACCACTTAGCTAGCATCATTTTTCATTCATCATGGTTATATGAGAAGAAGAAGTAAATAATGGTATAAATGTGGTTAATTAGAAAAAAAATAAAAGGACATTATTAGGAGTTCATTATTGTGTGTAACTCGGTAAAGGGAATAAATTGATTGACTTAGGCAATTAACTAAACAACTATCGGAGTCCTTAAAGTTAATAATATAACTAGTAGGAGTTGGTGTAAATACATACACTTGGGTGTTGAAATTAAAGGGCAATAAATATTAAATTAGTTTGAGTAATAATTAATGTGATCATGACTTTGACTAGAGTATTTTCTTTTCTTTAAGGGTGATAAACACTTGTAGTGACCGTAGAACAACTCAATATATTTGATTTCTATTTGATGCATAAAAAAAGTATGAGGTGGCATATAATCTGCTTGTTGTCATTAGAGATTATTTACATCTAAAATAGATTATGATGTCATGACGACAAATGTTGTGTGCCAAGCAGATTAATCCAACCTTGCGATGATATAATTAAGGAAGATTAGTGTGTGAGTTGTAATAATTAACAAGCATATACAACTATGATATTGAACCAAATCAAGAATTATAAATTAAGTAATGAAATTTCCTTTTTGACATGGAGCATTGGCTAAAGCGTTGGTAAATGATATGTTTATATCTTTTCTTTTGTTTTTCTCTACTGGTGAACGGTCGGTGTGACACTTTATGTTCGGCTTGGCTAGTTGTTGGCCTAGATGATAAATTATTAATAAGGGTAAGATCACCTGAGGCTGTAGGTAATATGAGATTGGGTTTGTGTTAGGAACATTGAGCCATAATAATCTCCTTTCCTGAATCATACCTTTCATTTCTCCCTCGTCTAAGCATTAATTGTATATTAGTATGAGCCCTCTAACTTTTGACTGTCTTTATTTAATATGACTCCTCATATGCTACACTTTTGACTTCCTTTCTCTCATGTGTGAATGATGCTCTTCTATATTAATTGGTGACTGTTTAAGGTCATCAAATCATAACAATCATTAGCGTAACAATAGTAATAAGAGTCAAATAATGATAATGGTGGTGGTTATGGTAATAGTTGGATAATAACAATAATGAATATGATAATCTTAAAATTATTTTTCGATTACATATAATACTATTTTAAACATTTTAAAATTGATAAAATTTTACAATATCTCTTCTCAAAATAACATATCACTAATATAAAATTTAAATTTTAATATAAATCGAATGTTTTTAAGAAATGTGAGTTTAAAATCACAACTAATAATAAATCAGATTCAAATGATAGCTAATAATAAACAAAGTTGGACTTGTATTAAAAGATATAAAGTGATGATTTAGTAAGTAGTTTTAAAATTATATTTAAAGATATAGAAACGTTTCAAATAAGCAAAGATGATTTCATGATTGATTGGGGTATTTAGAAACTTGAAAGAGATAAAGCCAACTAATGTCAATCCAATTTAACACTTAATGGAAATCTCATTGACCATAAAATGCCAAAATATATATTTTCATATTTTAAGACACTTTAATCCTAACAAATCAATGTTATTTTCTTCTGTATATGAGTCAATGAGGAAAAGGTTTGGGTATGTCTAATAATGCTATTATATGAAGTGTTTCACTTTTACTCACTTTATTTTACTTGGGTTGGTAATTACCACTTGATATGCATCGTCATGGCATCGATGCCTATTATAAGAAATCGAGAGGGATTGAAGACCTGGGAAAGAATTCTTTTGCAGAGTAATTATCGTCTCCATTTGGACAAAATCAACGTTGTTGAGTTTTTTTTTTTTCAAAAAAGCTAAAACATATTGATGAATATTTAGACAAATATTATGTACACAAACATCTTACTCAAAACGTTAAAAAATTTTATCATGTGAAATTAGAACAAAGTTAATCATAGGAGGTTTGGTAAGATTTGATTAAACTAAACAGAAGCATGTTTCTATATATAGAATTAATCAACTAATGGTCCACTAATTTGAAAAGGCTTAAAGTAATGGCAGAACAATATATATTATAAAATGAAAATTACAACTTTGAATTCTTCCTATGAAAAAATGTAAGAAAATAAGAAGAGACAATAATTACAACAAAGAATCTATAAACTTTCAGAACTATGGAACAGCCTCCCAGCCTGCTTCAAGTAAGAACAAGAAGGACACATAAATATTTCTATCATTGATAATGAAAATGGCAGATCATAAGAAAAGTAACCAAACCTATCTAGCATGATTCATTTGGTTTGGTCATAGAGTTGAGAAAAACCAATAGAAGATCAATAACAGAACCTGAAAGAAGTGTAAGATAAGATACCAATCTATTGGTTAAAACATTGAAATGTGAAATGGAGCCCTAATTAATGAGAAAATGAAGCTAGTTTGCATGTCACTAAGTGAATAGAATGTTATAGTATTCAAAAGTCCATATATAGAAAGGTAAACACTTAAATTTACTATCATAAGGTTTATAAAAGAATTAATAAGAATACGTAAGATATATCTTGCAACCTCATTGTGTCGTTGAATTGATGATGTAAAGAAAAAATAGAGTTTAAATATATTAACCTTAATCAGCATAATTGGCATTTTCCACTCTCTGCGACATGCTCGATTTGTTGAAGGAAAAAGAGGAATCCAACCACCCTTCAAGCTTAGCCTTGTCAACATAATGTACGAATTTTTTCCTGGCATCAGGCACATCCAAGGCCAAATCTTCAAGAGATTCTGCTACTCTTCCAAAACCTTTTGTAATTTGATATGAGGTTATGAGCCCTGAATGAAAGCTCTCATCAAGTAATCCCCACAATCTTTCGCTTCTCTTCTCAATGATTGTGACAAGTGCTTTTTTAACAACTTCATGGTGGAAAAATGGCATGCCTAATTCTTTTATGCAGCGACAAGCTTCCCTGATATCTCCTCCAGATTCAAACTCCTCTAGTAACCTACCAATCTTATCCTTGACATCTTCAATAGCCCATCCAGGCCTGCTGCATCCTGCACCACCCCAACACCTTAGGATTCGCTCTCCAGAAAGTCGAGCATTTAGCAACGACTTTGCCATTTGAAGGACCTTGTTACTTATTGATGTTGACCCCACAAACTGGCTTCCGATTTCCTCCAACTGTTGTGGTGTCAACACTTCATCCACCACTGCTCTAGATAAAAACATTGCAAGATCCTCAACCACGACAGGATTATCCAGAGCAGTGTCGTCTGCTGATTCTATCAACATAGCAAATCCATTCACAACATCATCTGCAGGGAAACACAATGATGACAACAAGACAGAAACCATTTCCTTCTCCCTGTTTTTCCTATCCATTGCAAGTGTTATCAATTTTTTGATAAAAATAGCATTCAGTTCAGAACAACTATTGTTGTTTTCAGATTCCAGGCAGCTGCTGACCTCTGAAATATCACCAGAGAGAAAATATTCTTGGATAATAGACTGAGCCTTTATTTTGAAAATTGTGGCAGCACCATCAGCTAAAGGTTGTTTAGCCGGTTCTGACGAAAGCGATTTCAAAGATGAAGCACATAGCCAACCCTCTGATGAAGCCTTGGAAATCAAAGACTGCAATATTCCTCTAGCGTTGGGAATGTCAAGCGACAAATCATCTACAGCATCGATAATCCTGCCAAATCCTTTAACTATTTGACTCGTGTTAATCAAACCTTCATCAGCTGCATCCTTTAGAAGATCTAGTAGTAGTCCTTCAGCTTGTTGCTTTTCCATTGCCATTATAAGAGCCCGTTTGATTATTTCGTGATGGAAAAAGGGAACTTTTAAATCCTTGATGCATCTACAAGCCTCTTTCTTGTCACCACTGGCTGCATATTCTACCAGCAAGCTATTGATCTTAGCCTTCACATCATCAACTGTTTTATTCCTGCTTCCTCCCCATCGTCGCTCTATTATTTCTGCATGAAGAGGGGCTGCTAAATACCCCTTGTTAGCTCTTTTAAGCACATCAAGTCCTTTGGAATCATCTTTCAAAGAAGACATTTCTTTCTTTAGAAATGCAGGTGGGAGTATATCATCAACCACAGCTCTAGCTAAAAACAAAGCAAGAATATCAACAGCATCAGGTATATCTACGATAAAGTCATCTGCCGATTCCACCAATTCAGTGAATCCTTGGTAAACTTGTGAAGGATCAATGACATCGGTGTACAAAGTAGACATCAGAACTGCAGCCATTTCCTTCTCCTTGTCATGTCTGTCCATAGCCATGGAGACGAGTTTCTTCACAAAATAATAGTGATAACCAGGCATTCCAAGTTCTCTCATTTCATTAGCAGTTGAAACAACATCATCAGTTGCGAAATATTCCTCAATTATAACGGTAACCTTCTTCTTGTACTCCTTAAAATCTACCATCACATTTTTTCCAGTTTCATTTTCTACCTCCTGGGAGAAACATTTTATGAATTTAACACGTGCAGTCAAATAATCTACCATCAATGAGGTTATCCATAAATGTAAAACGAGATGTAATACGTAAAAGTACCTCACTCTCATAGTTAGGATCATGTGGATCGAGTGAGTAATTGCAATCGGTATCAAGAAGTCCACCCCATGTTCCTTTACCACCCGAGCCATCTGAAAAAATAAATAAAACTTTAATATTTTCACCAAGTGACATTAACTGTTGGCTTAATCTGGATGAACTTTTAAAATTTATCCTAAGCTCAGATCATCAAATTTCAAGGGAAATTTTGTATTTATCCTTAGCTCATCTGCAATTCAATTAGAATTCTGAACTTTTAAAATTGGTAGATACACACATCTCCCTTCAGATAGGCATAAACCTCATGAAGGTCTAGAATTGATGTCAAATTCTAAATTAAGCTTCACATTTGATGATAAAAGAAAACATTACATATTTTATTTAAATTACGTTACATAAAATTATACTAAATAGAGTGAAAAGCGTTGGTAAAAATGTTAGCAAAAAAAAAAAAAAAGGTTGAACATACAACACTGAAGAAAAAAATTAGATTTTATTTAAATTATTGAAATAACAAACAATAACCCTATTGTTTTATGAATATTGACCAGAACATAAAAACTTATTAATTAATCAAACTATTATTTGTTTGATATAATAGTAATCACTAAATCATAAGCAAATCAATGAAATTTTTAATTTATCAGTATATTAAATTTAACTTATTGAATGTTCTATAATGTTTTTAGTTTTGACATTTCTTAAAAAATTGTTGTTTTAAACATGTATTTTGACAGCAAAATTAGAGGTGTTTATGTGTTGTTTACAAGTTGAGGATTAGGATCAAATGTAAATTGAAAAGTTTAAGGCTTAACATTATTGAATTGATTTGTTGAGGATCTTGCCTTTTTTAGGACGGCCGTCTACGGGGGAACGTGAATGGCGCTCGCACTTGAGCGAACTTCCTTTGCCGGGACTTCCTTTACTTGTAACAAATTTTCCAGGTGAATTTGAAGACCTTGGTGATTTGGAACATGACTTCGGTGACCGTGGAGACTTGGTAATTATCGAGATCGGCGTAGGAGACTTCACCGATTTATTTGAAGCAGCTCGAGATGCATTTGAGGCATACCCGACACCATTCTCCATAACCTTGAAACTTTTGAACTTGACAAATCAATCTTGCTAGTATGTGCAGATCTCTTCAATGGATTAATCTTCACATAGTCAGGAATGGCATTGCTTTCATGAATTTTGCGTTCATGTCGTTAAGCTTCTTCATTGCCGTGTAACATAAACAACAAATCCTAGAGATTTTAATTTATTTGCTCCAATTGTACAAGAACCTTTATGAAATTCATACAAGAGAAGTTAAAGCATCAAATTATATAAAATGAAACACATACCAAGCGCTTTAGATTAAATAAACATGTTCAGAATCTGCAAAAAACTCACAATTTATGCAAGAATGAAGAACAAAATAGGAAACTGATATATGCAATAGTTCACATTGAGATTTATTTATACATTTTGCAAATCATGCAATATTGCTCTTGAAAAGCTACCCAACCGAAATGAGGTTGATGATGAAACTACCAATCTTTGAAATGTATTTTCTTTCATCAGAAACGTGTCTACAAAATGAAGAATTCTTTGAACGATGAGAAAGTATAACATCGTTGAAGCATCATAAAAAATAAAATAAAATAGAAACTTACATGAATAAAAATTATAATGCCAAATAGAGAGGGAGTTCGCCAGAGCGACAGAGCACACCGGCGATTACAATATGATTCGAGAGGATTAAGGATTAAGGATTGTTGACAATATTAAGAGAAGAAGTAGAAGAGGAGATTTTAGGTTAGAAAGGAATGGGAAGATTAAAAAAGAAATGTAGGTATTAAGAAAATAATAATAATAATAATTAGTTAGCATTCAACACGGATCTTTTTACGTAATGTGAGAATTATCCTCATCCATTGCCTAACACTTGCCTATTCATGACGCCTTGTGTTATGAAAAAATAAAATTGTCCGTCAAACTCGTTGCTCCTTGTAACCAACTCTTATTATAACTAAAACAAGAATCACATTTTGTCAAAACATATTATTGATATGTTATCTATATGAGAATCTCTTGTATCTAAAACTTCTCATAATCTACCGCAAATAACTCATTAATTATGGTCTAATTTTATTAATAAAATCATCTAATATTATTGCATCACGTTAGATATAATCATCTATTGGAAACATTAATTGAAATATATTGTGAAATAGCCTTAAAAATATATGTTGATAAAATCAATATCATAGAATACTAGTATTTTATTAGTTATGTTACATATCTCGACAATTTTTCACAGGAGTCGAGATTTTTGGTCCCAACATATTTTATGTTTACGTTGCATGATTTTATTTTATAACAATCATTTTTTAAGCATATATGACCTAACTAGATCAATAAAATCAATAATATTATTATTTTAGTTCACAACAGACAATATACTCCAAAATGTTGAAATGTATCTCTTTTTCAAAACCGTCCTGCTTTCGTATATGACATAAATATCAAATTTTTCGTTTGTTTTATAAAAACATCGGATATGGAAAATGTTTTAGAATTCATTTGACACCATAATAATAACTGAGAATTTTATTATAAATCCTTTCCAAATATGATTTTGTAACATAATCAAATTTGTTTTAATAATTATTATTATAAATTATTTGTAATAAAATATATTATTCATTATAAATTTGTAATTATTTTTTATTATAAAATTATAATAAATTTGTGATAAATAATTTTTTCATTTTAAATATTGAAACTTCTTCAACTTGTTATACATTTGTAATGCATTAGTTTAGTTATATATATATATTGAAAAAAATTAAAAAATATATTTATGTGATTAATTTTCTCAAACTAGAATAATTTGTTTTTATAACTAATAATTTTAATTTTTTATTATAATTAATAATTTTACTCTTATAATTTTTTTTAATTTTTAAAGATTATTAACTAAAATAAAAAATATTTTCAATATGATTCTATAATTTATTTTATTTTGAGAAATAGCACTTTAAATTTATAAATAAAATAAAAATATTAATTAAAATAAAATAAAATTTTCTTTCATTAATTTTATTTTCATTATAAGTTAAAATAAAATAAATTACACAATTATGATATTAGAATATTTTTATAATTTAATTTTAAAAATATTTTTAATTAAAATTTTAAAAATAATTTAAATTTATTTCAAATTTTAAAATTAATAATTAAAATGAAAACGAAGATGTTAGTCCCAAAGCAGTGTTTAAGAAGGGGATGAATTGACAAACTTAAAAAATTTAAAACAATTTTAGTAAATTATTTTCAAAAACATAAAAGTATTTTTAAAATTAGTGAACTAAACTAAACCGTAGAAAACTGTTTTGTCAAAACAAATCAATTCAAAAATAAATCAAAGTTGTAAAAATAACTTGATTAATTATGATAAATTTTCCTTTAGAAAATAATAGATTGATTAAAGTGAAAAATCTTGAAAACTTTTGTAAAATAAAACAATTGAAAATAGCAGACTAATATATGAGACGAAGAGAAGAAAGTAGTGGACACATGATATACAGTGATTTGGCCTAAATGCCTGCATCCACTCTTGCATACTTGAAACCTTTACAACAAAAATTTTTAATACATTAACTTAAAAACTTTTCAAGTTTTCAGTAGGCTAACTTGATAAACTTTAATAAGTTTTTAGCTAATTAACTTGTAACATCAAGTTTTCATAAACTCACTTGTAACTTCTTCAAGTTTTCTCACAAGGCTAACTTAATAACCTCTTACAGTAATCAAAGTGATATAAGAATAAAATCCTCACACTTTTTACATAAACCTATTAAAAAGATTAAAAATGGATATTCAAAATGAAGCTCTTTGTAAACATTTTTAAAGATGTATATGAATTAAATCCTTTTCATTTTTGTTCCCTTGTTTTTTGTGTTTTCTAACTTCAAAAGCTCATATATTTTGTACTTGAAAACTGTGACCATTATATTTCAAATACATAAAGTATAAAAATGTAAGTTCATCAAATCTAATCAGAAAATAGTTTTTGTTACATGAAATCAACAAGTTAATTTACATGACAGATAGATTTGTTACAAAATTTAATTTTTGAAAACTTACCATTTTTAAAATATCCAAAAATTATTTTTTTCAAAAGAGAAAATTTTGTATTTTGAAAGATATTTGATTTGAGCTTCATAAGGAATATATTTCTTAAAATTTTTAATTCTCTTAAAAAAATTTTAAGAAAATCCCTTACTAAATAGATCTTCCAAAAACTCCTTAAAAAGTTCCATGAATCATGTTGAAATCATTCCATGAAAAGGTTTGATGATTCAGATACCAAATAATAATTTGATTGTTTCCTTTCATATAAATAGTTACTATATTTGATTTTTGAGTAATCAAATAAATTAAAATTTACCATAAAATAATTGAAAATAAATAAAGTTAAAAATATCCATAAATGATAAAGTAATTATTTTTCTAAAAGTTGAGATAATCATCATAAATTACTTAGATAACTTTCAAAAATAATAAATCAAATAATCCAATTAACATCTTCAAAATATTTTATCAAATAAATTAATTATCCATTTAAAAACTAATAATCACACGAAAATAAAACATGATTTAATAAAAAAATCAATTATCCATTAAGAACATAAAATCACATGAATCAAAATAAGTTTATCAAAGATAAAAAAAAATTAAATCCAAAATATATATGTTAGCAAAACATTAGTAAAAATCACTTAAATTAATTAAACACACACTTAAAAATAATCAATTTTGACATTCATCAAAATCAAAAAGTCAACATTATTCCCCTTTTTTGATGATGACAAAACTTAATTAAAAATAATTTAAAACACATAAGTTCAAAAGCATTGAAAATAGAATTTAGAAAATCTTCCCTTTGAAAAATTCTTTAAAAATGCCACATGTGTAGGAGGGAAAAGCAATGCTCCCCTTGAGTTAATGATCTTACGTAAAATGTTTATCATACTCTTTCTAAAATATTGTTATATCCCAACAAATAAAACCAAACATGTATATGGTAATATATCATAATATATAAATTTCAAAAAAAAGAGTAATATCCAAAATGATCATGCATGCATAAATAGTTATTCAAAATCACATGCCAAATCATGATCTCCTAAGTCATAAAACCTATATTCTTCTCATCATAAGTTATTTATTTTCTCTTCTTTTTTATCATCATGAAAAAGAAAGAAGGAATAGAACTACAGTATTAAAGTATTAATAACAATACTATAAAACGCGTAGAATGAAAATATTGAGCTAAGTACGAGAGAAAGGATTAGAGCAAATTCCAAGTGCTCTTAGCAGAGTGGCTTTGGTATTCATGATAGAATGAGACCGAGTCATCCTTCCTCTGATATGCTGAGCTATAGAGGGCTTAAGAACGATTTGAGTGTCATCCTCTCTATCGACTTAATTGTTATCAATTCCTTCAACTTCTTCTTTCTCTTCAGCTTTTTTAGCTAGTTGCTTTCTCTTTAACTTAGATAATGTTTTAACTACATTGTCAATTTTTAGGGTAATCCTCTTCTTTTGCTTTCTCATCTTCTTAATGAATTGATTCCTCATCTGCTGCCTTCTTTTTAACTTAAGGCTCATTATAAATGTTGTCAAGTATGATGCCAAGTCCATGCAACTCCTTCATAGTATTAATAATAGCTTTGGCTACTTCTATATTTATAATGGATGCTTGTTTCAACTCACTAACAACTATTTCCATTAACAACTCAAAAACAATAATGAAGAAATTATTAAGAAGTAATCATATCTTTAACTCATTAAGCAGGGGTTTAGGAGACTTTTTTAGTTCGATAAGAATCTGAGATAGGTGCTTATAATCTTTTACCAATCAAATTCTACTTTGTAAAATATGCTCAGTAGTTTGAATAGCTCTAGGATAATTAGCACACTATTTTTCTTCTTTCGACTTCTTTAGTTTCCTTATAAATTGCATATTCAAATAATCTCCTTTTGATAAATTACTAAAAATTTCTCCATCAAGACTGATCTTAAAGTGTTTAAATAACATAGTTAAAAGCATCCCATAAGGTAGTCCCATAGATTTGGTGACATTGCGCATCCATAAAAGAATTAAATGATATAGATTCAACGATTTATTCTTCATTGATATTTTTCATACAAGCTCTCTATGTTTGAAAATTGGTTAGAAAATTCTTTCCAATCAGTTATCTTTGATAGAATGATCTTTTAAAAAGAGAGAAAGATTTTTGATTCTTTAGTTTTGGCTTTCTTTTCATGAAATGGAGATGATAAAGGTTCAAAAATCTTCTTCTTTATCATTTGATAAATGAGAGAGAAAACTTAATTTGAGGGTTTAGGGTTTTATGTGAGAAGAAAAAGAAAGTTGAGAGAGAGAAAGAGATGATATTTTTAAATGGTAGTGTTATACCCTCCTATGCACCTTAAATTCATGCATGCATATGTATTCTATGATCATGCTATAATGATATGCAAGCATGGATTAATTATGTTAAATGTTAAAGTATATATGCGTAAGCATGTATTTCATGGTAAGTGAATACATAAAGTATAGAAAATGTTTAAAGTTGTGAATGTATGTATAAAGGTAAGGTAAGAATATAATTTATGCATATTAGATGCTAATAAAATGAAAATGGATTTAAAGGTGATTATTAGTGAATTAAATGTTCTTAAAGTGCTAATGTGAATTATTATGTATATACATACATTATTTATTTAGTTGAAAGGTGAATAAAGGAAAGAAAGTCTATATAAAAATGTTGTAAGCATAAGAAAAACATATATGACATGTTTATGCTATGAGAATATAAAAGGAGTAATTCATGAATGATTAAGATGAGGAAAATATTGTGAAATGATATTGAGGTGAAGCAATTTCATATGACATAGAATTTCTAGAGAAAGAAATGAAAAATAAGTGAGAAGTTGGTTAAAGTGATGAAAATGCATAAGATGCATTATGAATGTGAATACAACATGCTTATGTTGAATGCTTTTCATGAAGCTTAATGATGGAATTTATATGTGATATGTGATGTTTTGGCATGTTAAACATGTTATTATATGAGAAAGTATATGTTAAAATATGTAAATGAAAGTTTAAATAAAGTTAGAATTTATTATAAGTTAAGTAGTAATTAAGGACATAAATGTTATTTCATGAAGAGAAAAGGGTAATTTTAAAAACCAAATTATTTATGGTATGTATACACATTGATGTAATGTATGACATATATGATGCTTATATGAACATGATGCAAAAATGATGTAATAATAATTAATTAAAAGAAGAATTTAAGTTTGATAAGCAAGCTTATCATATATGGACAAGTGTCAACATATGATTGGTCCCTTGTTTGATAATTACTTTAATTTAAATAAATATGGAATAAAAGAAGGAAGGAGGTTCATTTTTGCATGCTCTTTCCTCTCTCATTTCAATTTCTCCTCCTTTTTTCCACTTTTTCATTCTTTAAGTAAAGAAAACTAAAATTTTAAGGTAAATTTCTTTATGGAGAATTTGATTTTCTTGTATATGCATGCTTATTTTTATGTTATGAATTCTTTCTTACTTCGTTTTTGCTTTTTTTTTCTTGTTGTTTTAGCAAGGGAAAGATTTTGGCCAAGTTAAGAAATTGATTTGAAAAGATTTTTAGTTGTTTATAGATGAGAATGATTTGTTATAACCGGATATGATGTTTATTCCATCCAATTTTGGTTTGATGTTATTGTTTAAAGTGAAGTTATGTTAAAGTACATGCTTATTGCCCAAAGTTATGTGTATGAGATGTTGTTGCCCAAGCTATGTTAAAGTATAATCAATTAAATTGTGCATAAATATGATAAAATGTGGTGCTAGAATGGTAAAGATGAAGTTTGGATGCTTAAAAGAAGGAGTATGCATGATATATGCATGTGTTTGCTAAAATCGGACCTTAAAAGAAAAGTTAAAGGTTTACGGTAATTGTATTCTGACTACATTAATGTTTGAGTTTTTAGACATGTAATATACCGTTGAAAAGCTCTTTGAATCTATTTTTCAACTATACTAGACTTGTAAAATTCCAAAGTCATTTGTATGGTCAAAAATATCATAATATTTAGACTATCACATTCAAGCACGAATTAGGCATGGAACTTTGGTATACAGCCTTTTACAATTTGATAGCCTAAATGAATTCCAAAAATTGCAAGCAATAGATCAAATTAAAGCTTATTAAGTCTAGTTTCTAATGGTATAATACTTGCTTATATTGAAGGTCATTAAGTTATACAAAAACCCCATGAAAGATACAAAGGTACAAAATTGTAAACATAAATTATCAAGTTTGATGAATAAATTTTTGCATACTCTAAATGTCTATATTTTGGTAACTCATTTATATGAAATTGTACTTCCAAATGTGCATGAGATGATGATTTATTTATAAGTACTTATCATGGTTTATATACTACTCCATAAGAATCATAAGAGGCATGAAAATGGGAAGTAAAATATAAAGATTTCATGAAAGAAAATGACCAAATGAATAGTATAACATACCAAATGAATAGTGTACCTTGCCAAATGAATAGTAAGTTACCTTGTATGTTTGGAAACTTAATGAATGCATGTTCCAAGCTTCCAAACTTAAAGTTATTCATATCTAAACCTTATTATTCATTGTTATACATATGTATATACACTTAGAGATATAAATTAACCTTAATGTCTTATGTTTGAGTCATGATTGATTAATGTTCCTTACATGATGAATTGATCAAGATACATGACTTACATGCTAGAATGCCTATATATATGACTTAAATGTGTACATGTACTTGAATATGTGGACGTGTTAAGACATGAATAAGGTTAATGATCTATTATTTGATCAAATGGAGTTCAGTGGTATCAAGTATACTTAATGAATGTGAAAATGACTAGGACATTAATGATGGTCGAATTACATGTATGACTTGTATATGCATCTATACTTGAATGCGTGGTAGTGTAATGATATAAATAAGGGTAATTACTTATGACTTGTTTAAATATGATTCAATGATGATTAAATATTCATTATGAATAGTAATTTGTTTAAGATTCTTAATTGGCTGAATAACATATAAAATTATTGCTTATGATGAAAGTAATGCTATGAATTGAAAGTGTGCAATATGACTATCATGACTAGAAATTAAAGTATAACTATATGAAATAGATATGTATGAATTCCTTATGGTGAGAAACTTTATGCAAAATGTAAATGGCTTTACTAATTAAACAGGTTTGTGTTATCTAAGATTTCCACAATCGATAACTTGATTAATAGTAGAAAGGTGTACATAAGTATACTATATTTATTTATTTATTTACCATACTTAGAATACCTTATGATGAGTCTACATAGGAAATGAATTCCGAATATTCTCTTATAATGATGTTTTATGCATTATTGAAAATTTATGGCATAAAGGATATTAGTCCGTGATGATTCATATGTCATGTTTTTAAATAAGAGTTATTAAATTCAAAATGAATGCCATATTATATAGGTTACATGTTATGATCTTCCATTCTAATAAATGAGGTCGGCAAGTGAATTGTCACAGGTACAGAGATGCTATATGATACCTATTTTCTTTATTCATAAAATATCAATTGATATGGATTATGAATAACAATTTATGGTGGAAGATTGATATTATACTTTATTAATTTCCATATTCATCATGGCATTAAGCGTAATGCATACATATCACATCATGAATCACTTACATACACATTCATATTCATGATATGTCATATAGAGGATATAAGGTGGGAAAAGAGAGAAATTATACAAAAATGATACAAAGCTATATGTTATGAAAGTGTACTAGGTCATAGAGATAATGGATTCCCTTAATGGAATCATACAGTTTTGTTCCTATATGGGAAGAAAAATGGGTTCATTGAACCATACAATTATAATGCCCTCCTACAGGAGATGAGTACTGGTACATACAGAACCTAGTACGAGATTATGCACAATCATATCGAAATGAATGGAAATGTTACAGGAAAATCAAAGGGAGAATGCATAGCATGATTGCAAGTACACAGTCATGCATTATTCCCCAATTACAATGAAATAAAAGATAATGTTATTACAGGTGCACTACAAGTGTATATATATCATTGTTTATAGAGACATGATGGCTTATATACAGTATTTTACATAGAGGAAGTTGCAGATGACTATTTATAGTAGTTGTATTCATGTTTCCATAACATTCTATGTTATGTTAAAAAAGTAAAGGCAAGGTGAAAGCAAAGGCACGATATGAGTGCATACAATGAACTATTCATTTCAAAGATGAAATTGTGCTATGATTTGCATAAAGAATGATTATCATTAAGCTTATACAATATAGTTGTCAATTATTATTGATCCATGATAACATACCATTGTTAATGTAATATGGCATTATACAGAAATAGGTAGTTAATGTTCTTAATGCTATTTGACAAAGGTTAACTATGATTGTAGAATGTGATACAGAAGTGTTACTATGATTTTATTTAATGTTATAATACATGTAGTATTATCTTGTTATAGATAATATGCTAATTATAGTTATGATTATGAACAATTATGGTTGCTATGTTATTTAATTGATTGAAATGACATTGATGACTTACATATCATGAAATAGTATTTTCTGCAGATAACAATAGAAGGTAGGTGATGTTATTAGAATGTGAAATAGTGTTCCATGATATTTGAACTATTATTGAGTGTTTACAGATAGTTTTCAATGTTATTTATTGAGTTAAGAGGGCATTTTAATGCTATATTTTGATGATTTTTATAAAGAATACTCATGATTAAGATATTTTATATTTTTATATAACAACATAGCAAGTATTTGAGTAAGCATCAACATGAGACATTCTTCAACATGTCTTAAATAGAATTTGATGCATGATATGTTTATAGATGAAAATATATTTGAATCATGAGGTATGCTTATGATATTGTTATTATGCATTTATTATATAGCACCATTGTGTGAAATACTCAGCATTTGTCATTTGATAAACGAAGGTTGAAAATTTACAAGGAAGTATACAGATCTAAAGGCACCAAATCAGTAGGACTATTTATATGCAAAAGTTTTAAAATGTCAAGTACTCCTGAGTTATGTAATTATGAAACTATGTATCTAAGTCCAAGGTAGTAAATAATTACATTAATCTTTATTAAGTATACATGTATTTCAAAATTTTAAAAGAAAACTATTTTTACACATCACTTATAGAATAATTAATAGTTTTCACTTATTTGCAGACTGTTAACTATTCTACGAGAGTGTGTTACACCATGAGGTATGTGACAGGTAGAGTTTATAAAAGAAGTGAGAGTGAAATAATAAGATAAAATCCAAAAAGGGAAAAATCTTTAAAATCAAAATAAATACATTAATCCTAAAAAATAGATCCATAATTTTATGCATTTAAATAAATCAGAAATATGCTGTATTTTTACAAAAATAAGGATACTTAAAAATATCTTTCAAAATTAGATATCATTTATGTATATATACGAAAACAGTTTGGGCAGAAATAAATTATATGTAGATATATATATGTAAAAAAAATAGATTGCTAAAATATATATAGCATTCTAAAATCACATACGATTTAATCATAAATGCATATATGATTAAAATATAGAATATAATACTTCATATATATTACACCTTTCAATTATGAATTAAAAATGCACATACTAAGTTATCTTCTTAAAGGCACAAATCAATCCTCACATAATGGTTTCATTAAGATATTAGCAGGCTATTTTTTGATAGGCACAAAAATTACTTTGATATCTCCTCTTTGAATATGATCTCTAATAAAGTGATGTTGAATCTCATTATGTTTTATCCTTGATTGTTGCATAAAATTCATGGATAGGTTAATTGCAGTTGTGTTATCATAATAAATTAGAATGTTTATGTCACATCCACACACATACAACATCCTCATGTGCCTGTATTTTATGCATATGTTATAGTGAATAATTGATTTATGCATGAAATGAATGAATAAGATATGATGTATGAATGTTTTAATATGATGAATGAGATATGAAGTGTTTTATAGATAGAGGAATTCCATATGATATGGAATTGATAGAGAAAATAATGAAAAGAAGGTGAAAAGATGATTATAGAAGTGAATATGCATTAAAGTTGTGAATTTGAATATGCATGTAAGGTGAAGCATTAACATGTTATTATGTGATAAAGTATAGTATAAAATATGTAAACACAAGTTAAAGTAAAGTTAGAAGCAATGGTATGTAAAATGGTAAGTTAGGATATAAATGACATTTCATGGAAAGTTAAGGTTATAATTGGAAATTATATTATGTATGACTTATCTCCATGTTACTATGATGAATGGTAAATGTCTTCTTATGTAAGCATAACATGAAAATGATTTTAAAATGAGAATTAAAGAAGGAAATAAATTGGTTAAGTAATTAACCATAGCTTGATAAATGTAACCTTATGATTGGTCCTTCTTTTACATAAGTCAAAAATTGAATTTATATTGCCTTAATGAGGTGCATAAAATGGTTTCTTCATCATAACACCATCCAAGTTTTAGCTTCTTCCCTTCTTCTTCTCTTTCTCATTCTAACTTAAAGGAAAACACTTTTCTAAGGTAAAATCATGCATAGGTTTTACTTTTAATGTTGTTTTGGTGTTCTATATGCTTTATCTATGATTTCTTCTCCTTCTTTGTGGTTTCTCATGTCTTTAATGAAGTGGTAAGTTGATATAAGGTTGTGTTAATTATGTTTAAATGAAAGAAATGGATTGAATGATGAAAGATAAGTAAGCTAAGTGATGAGTTTGATGTTATTTTGCAACCAAATGGAATTTCTATTTTGGTATGTAAAATTTATGTAAATCCCTAACTTGTGACCCTTGAATTTGTAACTTTGGTTGCTTATTGAAGTGTGTAAATGATATTTCAAGGTGTTTAGAGGGTTTTTTATTCTTAATGATTAATGGAAAGATGATTATATGTGATGATAGCTTGAATTCAAAGTTATTACCTAATTTGGGAATATTTTGGGTTTCATTATTTTAGGGGGTGGCAGTGTGTAACCCTTAAGTTTATATAAAAAAATGAATGAATAATGTGTTTAGATGTTGAATATAGGGTTTGGTTGTATGTAAATTTGAGTAATGGCATGAAAATTTCAAAAGGTTCATTAGTCAGCAACAAAGCATGTACTTTGTGTATATTATGTGTACTTGGCCTTTAAGTGTGGTTATGTGCCTTGTATATTGACCAATTGGATCTAAGTTTATATTTAACATGTATATGCAAGCTTTCATTTAGTATGGTATGATTTTAATATGGTTTGGAAGTCATATGGGTAAGGTATACATGAAGAAGGTTACAAGGTAGCAAGTGAGCCATAATGTGCAAGTTGTGTAACTTTGTGTATTATGTAAGATGTGCATGTGAAATTGTAAATATGGACATATTACTTATGAATAGGTCTTAGTATAACATTTCCATGCATTAAAAGTGACCATATGACCAATTTATGATAAGGGAAAAAATTGCCCAAGTTAGTGGTATGCTGAAAATGTGCATTTTAATGCATTTTGATAGGCTCTTTTAAGACATGCAGCCTTTTGAGTTTTAGAGGCCTTAATTGATGAATTAAATTACATGCTATAACTTGAATTAAACCTTAATGAGTCTAGTTTCCAATAGTATATATCTTGTATATGTTAAAGGCTTAGAAGATTGCTTTAAAATTCATTTAGTCCAAGTACATGTAGAAATGGTATTTGCACTTTCTAGTTTCAGCATGTTTATGTTGTATACCTTAAATGTCTAAGATTTGGTACTTTGTTTGCATGGTTTAATACCTTGGGATGTGTATGACATGATGGACTAAAAGTGAGTATCATTCATGATTTATAAGATGGTCAATAAGGGTACTTAATGGTACATGTAAATATAGTAAAGAGAAGTAAGAAACATGAGAGGAAAATGACCAAATGAATAGTAAAACATATCAAATGAATAATAACTTGCCTAATATGACTTGGAACCTTAATGAATAAGTGTCTTAGGCCTCTAAACTTGATGTTACATACACCTAGACCTTATGAAACTTCATTTTACATAAGAATACATACTTAGAGGCATTAAACAAAGTTAATATTATATATTCACAAATGTTATGAAAAGTCTTATACATGCTTGAATGTTCCAAATACTTGACTTACTTACCAATATGCATGTGTATGACTTATATATATCCTTGTACTTGAATACAAAGGTGTGTAATGGTATGTATGTTAATATTTGCTAATTATATATGAAAATGAACGTTAATGGTGCATAAACACACTTAATGGATGATATTATGATACAAGGACTTAAGTTGGCCGAAAGGCATGTATGACCCCTAATTATGAAGTATGAAATGGTATAAGATAGAATTGTATTTATATGCCCATTATTAATCAAAGTGGAATGGTGGTTCCATGTCATGAATGATTATAGATTCTTAAAGATGATAAGTCAAGTACAATATGTGAATGACTTTACTAAATGAATGTAAAATGGGAATGTTATAGGTTTGATGAATGAGACTCATACTTCTTTATGAGCTATCGATAAGGGCAAAGCAATAACAGGTTTGTGCTATTCACTTCATGACTTCACATAGGGCCTTAAAATGATGACTTTTCACTTGATAGCTTATGATAGCAACTTAATGAGTTTATATTATGAATCATATCATATGATCATCGTTGCATATGATCATTAAAGTATCAATTATGCATTATATCATGAATCATCCATACATAAAGGCATGTTCATGACATATCATACAAAGGATATAAGGGGTAAAAGAAAGTGATATATAGAGCAAAGTTCAATGAAAGTGTACTGAGTCATACAAAAGAAATGAAATGTTACAGGAAAATCAAAGAGAGAATGCAAAGTATGAATGCATTCTTACAGATATACATTATCATTCATATATCATGAAAACACAATGGATGAAATGATGAATGCACTACATTTATGCTTATATAGAAATGCACATAGAGTAATGATGTACAATATAATATTTGATACAGGAAAAGTTATAGTGGATCCTTTTATGGTATTTATTCCTATTTTTACATAGTATACTATATGCATTGCTATAACAAATAAAGAATGATGCAAAGTGATATAATATGATATATATTGTTTAATGATTGTTTACTATGATTTGACTTCAATGTGTTACTTATGATATGTGATCATGTCATTTATTCATTTTATAGCACCATTGAGTTTTATACTCAGCATTTATCATTTAATGAATGCAGAATTAGGACCTTTGGATAAGAGTTTAGATTGATCGATCTACAATCACGAGAGGTTGTGATTTTGAAGAATCTCATTCTCAAAGCAATGTTGACAAATGTAATATACTTCAAGATGTCTTTTGTATATACAGCTTGTCACATCCACATACATAATATCCATGTGTATTTGCATTTTATGCACACATTACAGCTAAAGATTAATTAATGCTTGAAATATATGAATGATATAAGATACATAAATACTTTGATGTGATAAATATGAAAGAAATGTCTTATAGAGCAAGGAAGTTGTATTGGGTTTGAAATGTTTATAGAGAGGAATGAAAACAAAGCGAAAAGATGAGTATTGAAGTGAAGATTCAATAAAGAAGTGAATCAAATATGTTTTTATTGAATGCTTTAAATGAAGTTTTATAATGAAATTAATGTATGTTAGGTGATGTCTGGTATGTTAACATGTCATTATATGATAAGGAATGGGTTAAAGTGTATAAATAGAAATTAAAGTAAAGTTAGAAGTAATGGTAAAATAAATGGTAAATAAGGATATAAATGGAATTTTATGAAGAGATAAGGTTATTGTTCAAAATAATGTTATGAATCACTTATTTCTATATTATTAACATGTATATTTATTTTATTATGTCTATATCAGTTTTATGATATAGAAAGGATTTTAAAATGAGAATTTAAGAAGAAGGAAACAAAATTTATTAACCAATTAATTATAGCTTAACAAATGGAATCTTATGTATGGACCTTCTTTTATTTAGGTTAAAAATTGAATGATATTGTTTTAAAGATAAGCATAAAATGTTTCCCTTATCTTTTTTCCTTCTAACAGATTGCTTCTTCCTTTTCTCCTTCTTCTTTTCAACTTCACTTAAAAGAACAAAGCACTCTTTCAAGGTAAATCATGCATATATTTCAGTTTTAATGCTCTTTTGGTGTTCTATGTGTTCTACTCATGTTTTCTTCTTCTTTCCTTTTCTTTGTTCTTACAAAACTAAATCTTTAAGGCTTTAAAATTTGGGTAAGAGGAAGCAAGAATTCAAGATTTTGTTCTTCTTCTTCTTTACTTTATATATATTTCTTTTCTTGAGTGTTTTCTTGTGGTTAATTTTGATGACCAATCATGGTAGTTTGTGTGGAGATATAGAATTTTGATTATGTGAAATTGAGTTTGAACTTTGGGTAGTGAATTGTTATAAAGAAGCTAAATTGGATTCTTGGTTATTGTGGAAGGAGCAAGCTAGTGATGTGTTGTAAATGATGAATTATTTTTGATGGGTGATTGGACTTAAACTTATGTTAAATTGATGTTTTGGGTAAGTTTTAGAGGTGATTTGAAGATGATTTGGTTATGATTATGAGTTAGGAAGCTTAAGTAAATATTGGAGGTGTTTGGATGCATAAACAAAATGGTGGCAGCAATTAACTCGAGTCGAGTTGGATGTTGGAAACCTGACTCATATAGGCAGTAGCAAACTCAAGTCGAGTATGGTTCAACTCGAGTCAAATTGGATGCTGGAAACTTGACTCATATATGTAGCAACAAACTCAAGTCGAGTATGGTTCAACTTGAGTCGAGTTGGATGCTGGGAAAATGAATTGTAAGTGGTAACAATTATACAAAATGATGCCATATCTTGTTAACAAGTTAGATACTTGAATGAGAGGTCATATGAAGTGTAAGGATGAAATTTTATGGTAAAATGGTTAATAAGGATGGTGCTTTACCTATGACTTGGTATATGCTGAAATCTTCATATAAATTGTTTCTTTTATTAAGTATGGATACTTTGTAATGTTATAGGTGGTGAGGATTTACAAGTACCATCAAGGAATTTGGATAAGGGAAAGTCCATTGCAGGTTTGTGCTTTGCACTTCATGGCCTTATTTTGCATCTTGAAATGATGTTCATATGTTTAAATGTTTATGCTATTCTTGTTATGGACTCGTATAGGGTCTTCAAATGATGTTTTCCCAAATGATTGCTTGTGATAGCAAAGTAAAGATTTTATATTATGGATGGCACTGTATGATCATTAATGCATCATTTATGCATCATGTCATGAAACATACATACACAAAGACATTCATGACATATCATACAGAGAATATAAGGGGAAAAGAAAGAGTTATATACAGAGAAATGATTAATGAAAATAAGGATGAAATTTTATGGTAAAATGGTTAATAAGGATGGTGGTTTACCTATGACTTGGTATATGCTGAAATCTTCATATAAATTATTTCTTTTATTAAGTATGGATACTTTGTAATGTTATAGGTGGTGAGGATTTACAAGTACCATCAAGGAATTTGGATAAGGGAAAGTCCATTGTAGGTTTGTGCTTTCCACTTCATGACCTTATTTAGCGTCTTGAAATGATGTTCATATGTTTAAATGTTTATGCTATTCTTGTTATGGACCCGTATAGGGTCTTCAAATGATGTTTTCCCAAATGATTGCTTGTGATAGCAAAGTAAGGAGTTTATATTATGGATGGCACTGTATGATCATTAATGCATCATTTATGCATCATGTCATGAAACATACATACATAAAGACATTCATGACATATCATACAGAAGATATAAGGGGAAAAGAAAGAGATATATACAGAGAAATGATCAATGAAAATGTACTAAGTCATATAGTTATTATTGATTTCCTTGATAGAATCATACAGTATAGGTTCTTATTATGAACCATAGAGAAATGTTATGTTCCTGCAAGAACCAGAGAATGATACAGTACTGGTACATAGAGAAATGAACCCAGTACGGGATTGTATACAATCATACAGAAAAGAAATGAAATATTACAGGAAAATCAATGGGAGAATGCAAAGCATGATTACATTCTCATTATCACAGACATACATGATCATTCATTTAGCATAAAAGTATAGAAAATGGAATGATAAAGGCATTACAATTATGCTTATATAAAGATGTATACATAGTGATAAAGTACATATTAATATTTGATACAGGAAAAGTTACAATGTATTTGTTTATGATATTGAATTCTATCTTATGCAGTATGCACTATGTATGGCTTATAATAGCTAGTAATTGATGTAAAATGACATGATATAACACAGTTATGCTGCTAACCATTGGATTATTATTATAGTTTGATCTTTTATGATATGAATTATGTGTTTCACTCATTTTATAACACCATTAAGTTTTATACTCAGCATTTGTCATTTGATAAATGCAGGATCAGGACCTTCAGGCGAGAACTTAGGCTAATCGATCCTTAGTCAGAGAAGGTTGTGATTCTAAAGAATCATCTTCTTGAAGTAGTTTGGGACCCATGTAACATACTCCATTGTATATTTTTATTTCTGCAACTTTTTGAATTAACCTTAGTGGCAGTAACATTTGTGTAATATAGCTTTGTGGTGTGTAATATTAATACTATGATATAATGTTTAATATTATGTACAGAGCACATCTAATGAATGATAACTTGATAATATACTGAGAATGCATTTTGTATATTGGACTTTGTAATTTTTTTTAAAAAAAAGTTATAGATCCTTTGTGGAATATTTAATGATTTCCTTGCTTATGGGATTATTAACTATTCTTGGGGAGCGTGTTACATCGGGTTAGGGTATGACACAACTTGTTAGGTTAACCTTAACGGTAGTAATACTTATGTTATGTACTTTTATTATATGTAATATTGATACCACTTTATTATGTAAAATTAAATAAACAAACCTCATATAATGGATGATGGTATGAATATGCATGATAAATATATGATATATGCTCAGGATATAATGGATGCATACTATTATGTATTGATATTACCCAAGTTTATAAATATTACTAGATTACAGATACACATTATTTGATATGATTAAATGAATTGAAAATGAAAAAAAATTTGTACAGATCCCTTCTAGGATAATTAATGATTTCCTTGCTTAGGAGTACTATAAGCTTTAGCATCATTTATTTTAAATTTCTTTAAGAGTTCCTTTATATACTTAGCCTGGTTGATGAAAATTCCTTCCTTTTTTTGCTTGATTTGTAATCTAAGGAAAAATGTGAGTTCTCTTATTATACTCATTTTGAATTTCGTTTGCATCAAACTTACAAAATCCTTATCCATAAGCTCATTAGTTGAACCAAAAATAATATCATCATTATATATTTGAATAATAAACATGTCTTACTTTTGATATTTTGTAAATGAAGTTATATCAACTTTACCTTTTGTAAAACCATTTTCTAACAAACATGTACTAAGTCTATCATACCAAGCTCTAAGGGCTTGTTTAAAACCATGCAATGCTTTTGTTAGTTTAAAAACATGATTTAGTTTTTTAAAATCTATAAAACTAGGAGGTTATTTTATATAAACTTCTTCATTTATAAAACTATTCAAAAATACACTTTTCACATCTATTTGATAAAGCATGAAGTTTTTATGAGATGCAAATGCACATCAAAGTTGAATTGCTTGTCTAGTAACTGGAGCAAAAGTCTCATCAAAATTGATACATTCCTCTTGGTTGTAACCTTGAGCAACTAACCTTGCCTTGTAAAGGTCCAAATATTATTACAATCTAAACTACATGTACTCGAATAATTATTAAGCATAAATGCTAAGGATTTAGAAGTAAAAGGTTAACTTTATACAAGTATATTATATACACATATTTACTACCTCAAAGTACAATCATGTGAATTCATAGAAATAATAATACTAATAAATAATATTAAATATTATTAGTGTAACTTACTTAGATATATTAAAATAAATTACAAAATATGGAATTTATTCAATGTATACAATATAGAATTTATGTATAATAGGTATCGAGAGTAGATAGATCACTGCTCCTATTTCATAAATAGAATAAGATAAGGAAAGACAAGTTTATGATTAATTATTCTAAATAATATTGTTATGCAATAGGTAAATTGGCAAATGAAACATGTTTAGTAAGCCATTCTTTATACAAATATAAGATAGATTTATAATAAAGTACATTATAATTGACATTTAGTATCAACTATCAAATGGAATATAAATGATACATGTTACAAATAATATACCAGTGGTTGTAAGACTTAGTTTACATAGTTTGTGTTTATTTACTGTTAATCCTACAAATAAGATTGACATGTAAACTAAAAGCTTATTTGAAGGTAAGTGCATTATGGTAAAATTATTGGTTATTGATTTAACTATCATTCATTAATCATTTGATGATTTTATTTAAAAATGTGACTACATTGAAATGACGACGAGAGTTGTTTGATAAATTAATTACTTATAATTATGATAGGTTATAAATGCCTAAAGAGTGTGTTTGATTGACACATCAATATGAGTTGATGCCTTTTATTAAGAATTATAATTATATATACTAATATATGATGTCAATAGAGATTGATGTATTTATATACATATATACTATATCTTATTTGTGCTTATAATTTAGTTGTTTGCAATGGTAGGCAAGTGAAAACTAAATCTTTTGAATTAATATTCTAGATTAGTATGATTTTATCATGTTATTATTAAAATTGATATGGAATTATATGGATTGAATTCTTTAATTGATGTGGCATATGAGTGTACAATCATTGATATGATTAGGTTATGAGAAGGAATAAATATAATCATGCATCATGCCGTAAATATTATATTATTCCATGCATCAAATCATACAACATGACATATAAAGGAATAAGGAGGGATGTTTTAATAAGTATGATGATATGCTTATTTTCAAGGTTGGTTAATATCGACCTTTCTTGATGAGGTTATATTTATTTTCTAAAGTCAATCCTCAATGAGGTTATGTCTATTTTTAAAGGTGATTCCTCAATAAGGTTATTTTTATTTTTCAAGGTTATTTCTTGATGAGGCTATATTTATTTTTTGAGGTAATTCCTTGATAAGACTATAATACTATACATAATGAGATGAATATTTTTGAGGTTGGTTAATATTATCCTTCTTTAATGAATAGATGATAACATATTTATTTTGGAGTTTGGTTAACATCATCCCTCCTTGATGAGTTATGATAATCTACAAAGTATGAATGACATAGATAATGAAATCAACAATATTGACACATCATCATACACCATTTGTATAGTACCTTATAGTTTGATAAAAAATACTATTATAATCTTTAAGATGATGAGCTATAAAAAAAGGTGAACTGAGATAAAATTAAATGTTGAGAATGTTATACATCTCTTCACCTATAAATGTTATGTTTTGTTGGATATATAAGGAAATATATTTATTATAATATCTCTATAAGTTCTTAATGGTTGTAAGATACATTTACTTGTGTTATATTAACTATAGTTGTTATACTTTTTTATACTTGACTAATTTTCATGGTCAACATTTATCATTTAATGAGCATAAATTAACATCATTAGGGTAGAGATAAATCGATCAATTACTAGCAGGTGACATTTTTTAGCTTAAAGGTTCAGAACTCAACATACTCCATAGGATTTTGCGTTATGTATACAATTATCATATGTATATAAGCAATACAAATAGGGTAATGTAAATCCACTAGTTATGTAAACATGTACTTAGCCACTAGTTGTGTCAACAGGTACAAATGTAAATATTTGGTAAATGTTGCAAGTTATTAAGAAATAGTGGATTGTGTAATTAACTTATATGTTTTGCAAATTATAAGTTTGATTGTTTTAATACACTAGTGACATGCCATAGTGATGTAAATGCACATTCATATTATTTTTATGTGCAGTTGAATAGGTGACACATACAAAGCGTACAAGTACCATAAATAAATGTTATGATTACATATAAGATATATTCCATTGAATTCTTTTACAAATAATTTACGCATTCTTTATAGGATGATTAATATATTCTAAATGACATAAAATTTATTAATCATTCTATGGGAGCATGTTTTATCGTATGGGTATGACATCATGAATATGGATTGAATTATAATTTTTAGAAAAATTTAACTTATATTGATGAGGTAATATTGATGATATCATGTTATACTTCTTTTCATAAAAAATATTGAAAATACAAAATAATATGTCATGATAAATAGAAGAAACAATAATAATGACAACAACTAGTGTAAGTCATGTAGCTAATAGAATTTACAACATTTATAATTCAACTCTGATGATGAAAAGTTAATCCAAAGACTCATAGAAACTATGAATAAATTTATGATTACACAGCATTAAATAAAGGATGACATCATTCTCATGTTCTATAAGGAATTAAAAAGAAAAGAAAAAAGGTATCAATTTTTAATTTTCTATCAATTCTATTGATGTGCATATTTCTTTAAACATAACAAAAACTTTAATCTAAAGGTAGGTGAAACTTTTATTTATAATGAATTGTATGCCTCTTATATTCTTGAAAGAAATTATATTTTTGATGATATAAGATTTTGATAGCAACTTAAATATAAAGTTCAATGAAACTTTTATTTATAGTGAATTGTATACTTATCATATTTCTATTGTATGCCTCTTGGATTTTCTAATGAAGCCATATTTTTTATCATACAAAATTTTGACAATGGCTTAAATATAAAGTTAGGTAAAACTTTTATCTGTATGCATGTTATATGTTTATTATATGCCTCTTACATTCTTAAATGGAACTATATTTTTTATGATACAAGACTTTAATATATATATTGATAAAATAGATGTCTAGTTTATAATTTACTTAGAGAATATCATATATGAAAAATAGTTAAGCATTCATGCAAAAGACTAATAAATTTTCAAAAATAATTGCTAGCATAATAAAATCTATAAGTAAAATAAAAAAAATTATAAAAGTCTATTAATAATAACATCATTTTAGCAATTATTTTTGATAAATTTTAGAGAACTTACCTATGATCTAGGAGGATTAGTTAAAGAAGACCAATTAGTTACAACTATTGAGTTGGATTAGTCTAAGCATTGATGTTTAATTGCTTGTTTTACTTAAAACTTTATTCTTTTAGGGCCTAACAAGTTAAGGTCTTGCTTGGTTCCACCCAAAAATTTAAGAAAATGTTATTCAATGAGCAATGTCTCAAACCTCTTATATTAGTTCTCTAAGCATAGGGTCATTGTGTTACTTGTTATACTAGTTATTATTCTATTACATAAGTTCTATATCAATTAATGCTCATAATTATTCATTATATTCAAGATGTCTTATTGTATTAGCCATGCTTATCTAAAAAGAGTTAGATGGCCTTTTAAGTTTTTTAATATCCTCTTTACCTAAAAGTTTTCATTGGTTAACAATTACTTCTTACTATAGATCATGTCTTCCTCTAGTGCTCCTTTGATCATTTATGATTATGACTTTTGTTCTGATGTTGGACAAATCATCTCCAGTTCTAAACATTCAAGAGTTGGTTTCCTTGCAACTAAGGAGGTAGATTTAATGAAATATATATTAGTGTATGCTCTCGAGCATCTTGTTTTATTTGTAATTGAATATTTAATTAATAAAAGGCATTATTCATTATTTAAGTGTAGTATTTTATGTACTTATTTTACTCAGAGTATTAAACTAAATAATGAAGTCCAAGGTATGAGAACAATATAAGGGAAATTTATAAAGAGTTTATAATATGAGATTCTTATTGTATGCAAATGTTCAATATCTAAATTTTCCTAATCATAATATTAATAAGATTGGACATTATTAATGTAGGTAGATCAATACATGTTATACTTCCATTAAGGTGTAATTCTCATTCACTATGATATGAGTTGTCTAAAGTATACATGTGGATGAACAGTATAGTATTAGTTAGTGAGATTTTATATGAATTATTAATCTCTGTCTGTGAAATACATATCTCACTCATATCAGTAGTGCAAGTACCCTTGGACTTAAGATATCAAGGTTATCTTAACTATGGATTATTATACTTTGACTCATGAGCTTTATTCCTCTATAAGAAGCATTTATAGTTGGGAGGTTGGGTATAGCATGAAGTAGTCAAAGATATTTGTATATCAATAAAGGATTCACGACCTTTGATTAAATGTAAGGGTTTTATCTTAATAATGCATGTAGTAATCTTTGACTCTAGAATCTCTGGACATAGTGAAATGCCTAGAAGTGAATGAGTTCATGAGGGCATTTAGGAATAAAGATTATGTACATGAAACATCAAGTTTAGGCCATGATCTAACATGCTTGATCATGTATTGAGTTAACATTAATCAATACTCAAACCTAAATGAGATAATGGATTATGAAAGGAGTTCATTACAGCAGTATCTAATATGGAAGGGTTATAATCAAACTAATAACCTCTTGAGATTTGGGTAGTTATGATGTGTGACCAGACACCGCTCATAACTTATATATAATGTTATTAAATGAGATTTAATAATTTTATTATATGTTGCTAACATGTCAAGAATCTAAAAGTTCATACACAAAAATTAGGGGATCAAAAATAAAAAGAATGGATGTTGATTCAATATGAGATATTGTTTCAAGGTTATAAGTTGGCTAGACTTTTTTATGTTTATTAGATAGAGCATGAAAAGAGCTTTGATTTGATACCAGGATCATGTAATTCTGACAAATAGATTTGCAGATATGCATGATGACCATAATCACATGCCATGCATGTGATTATGCATGTGCATATGTCACATATCTTGTACATGCATGACTTGACTAAAGGTGGATGGAAATATGATTATCATATGCTTAATTAGGATTTTAGGATGTGTTAGACATATCATATGCTGACTAGATTAGGTTAGCTTATTTGAATCAAGCACAAGCAAGAGAATTCGATCCTTCAAGAGCAATCTCACTGGATTTGATTCAAGACCTTTTGTTATCTCCTCTTCTATTTTTGTTTTTATTAGTCTCTGAAATGAATTTTATAATTTTGATTACTAATCTGATTCTATGCTTGTGTTGATAGTTTGGAGATCCTTTATGCTAAGGATTAGAAAAGTTTGCTACAATTTTTATGCCAAACAAGATTGAAGAAGATTGGCATTCATGTAAGTGTTAATTATCTTCTGTCATGTCCTATTTACTATGTCTTAATGAATGATGATTACAAATATCTATGTGTGAGCGCTAGTTTCTGCTGGAGCCCAGAGCGAGGCTTGCGATGCTCACAGACTAAGGACTGCACTTGGAGCGAAAGCGCAGTCTTCTTGAGGGTTACCCCGAGGAATGATACGGATACCAAGGAGTCATAAGGAGTCACCACCGGATGGTTCCAGATTGGTCCAACCGACCCATAGCATGAGTGCTAGTTAAACCCTTCAAAGATTGGGTTTGGGTGGTGGAGATCTATTTCTATGAGTTTCCAAAATCGATTTCACCATTATAGTTGGAGTTAATTGTCCTAAGCAGGCAAGCATATGAGCGTATATGTAAGCACACAGCGTGACATGTAATTTGGCATTGCACGGTTACACGTAAAATGGCATATAATGCTATATGGCATTTGGATGACATGACATATGCATGACATGTGACATGATGACATAATATGATGACATATCTTATGTGTGACATGACATAATATCATAATAACATGGCATATGCATGACATGTAAGATGAATGATATGGCATGGCATATAGCATGGTAAGTTACATGTATACTGTATTGCATATTGGCATATTTGGATTTTATCGGCGTATTTATGCGTATAAGCATATGAAATATAGTATGTTATGGCATGTCATATGTATGTCATGGCATAGTAGTGTGTGATGTGGCATCTGACATGACATATGACATGATGACATATATTTTAGAAAACATAAATCATCCACGAATGAAAATACCGAAAGGCCGGTGAAAGGGATCGAGGAATTAAGGGATACACACAAGATATAGGGGATTAATTATTACAGACCAATAATAATCCTATCCTATTAAAAAATATCATTGCATACATATTTTGGGACGTTAAGTAACGTCCCCTCCTCCTCGGGTACTATTTTGCCTCGGGTAGCACGAGCAAAAAATGCACGAATGATAAATATGAAAAATAAACATAATAAATTCATTAGTAGCAAATGAATTTATAATTTATTTGACTAGTCCAATGCTATGTGAAGGCATGAACCAAGAGTCAAAATCCAGCAATTATTTGACAACAATCATATGAATTAACACGAGTCGGATCGTGAAAATTAATAAAAATAAAAATAATTTTAAGCAAAATTATTTTTGTTTGATCATGGAAAATCAAATGGGAGTGCTAACATCACTTGGAATAATTTGGAGATAGCCCCTCAACCAATTTGAATCCAATCCTATCAAAAATCACATTTTTAAAGAACCAAATAGGCATTCGATCATGAAAAGTTAATTTTAAAGCCAAAATTAGTTAACTGTAATTATTTTATGATAGATCAAATACACTTGAGCTACTGTGAAGCATCAAATGCCACTGGAAAAATCGAATCGAGTTAAAAATGATTAAAAAATCCAATTTTTTGAAAATTTTTCTAGAAACATGCGCGCGTACATAATGTGATGTGCATAGCACATAGGTAATGTGCTGCTACATCCCATGATGTATGGTGCACATTAGAGGCCAATCTGTAAGAAAATCAAATTTATCAGTATAAAAATTATCTACATATCAAAATATGTAACTTTAATGAAGACAGTACCTCATTTCGAGCATGAATCGGCCTCCGTTTTGCAATCCAAACAAGTAATTATGCAATTAACTTGATTAATTAATTTTAATGCTAAAATCAATTAGATTTGGATAATATTTGACAGATACAGAACCCTAAAAACATGGACAAGCCTCTGGCATTGCTGGAAAAATCAGATCTGAAGTAAAAATGGGCGAAAATAGGGATGAATTTCAATTTTCTGGAAAATCTGAGGCCTAGATGGATGTGTGGCATACATGGCAGTGAAAATCAAAGGAAAATAATGTTTTTGAGCAAAAACACGAGATTCGGGCCAGATCTGAGCAGATCTAAGGAGGAAAATGCATTTTTGACCCGTAGATAAGCATCTAACTTTGAAAATTAATTTTTAGGGCTAAAATTTAAGTAGATCTATATGATTTTTAAAAGATCCAAAGCACTAAAGGCATGGAAAAGCCTAAAATGCTACTAAATTTGTCAGATCGGGTGAAAAATGGGGCAAAAATTGAAGAAAAATATCATTTTCTAGAAATTTTTAGGATATAGCCCTATGTACGCTACACATAGGCTATGTGTGGCATACATAAGGTTATATGCACAGCATATCCCCTGCAGAATAGTGATAGAATAGAGGTTTTCATAAAAAGCGTAAAATCTAACTCAGATCTAGGCAGATCGAAGCTAGATTTGCATAATTTTGGTTACAAAATAGCATTATTAACCAAAATCCAACATAATTGAAGCCAATCAACATAAAATCAAGCCAAAAATTGGAGATTTAAGCAAAAATCTAAAGAAAAAAGGAAGAAAATTGAGAATTTACCTTTGAGCAATAGGTTTTTCTTCAAGATCTTCTTCCCAAACGTGATTAGGGACCTAACTAGTGCTTGTTGGTCTCTAAAAATCCTATCAATTTAATTAATTAAGTGTTTAATTAATTATGAATTGATTTTGGTAGAATTTTGGCTTGCTTTTAACAATATCCAGAGTGAGTTTTCACAAACCCCTAACCATATATTTATAGGGAAAATTAGGGCTTGGTAAAAATGTAATTTTCAATCCGGAATTTGAAAATTTTTAGACTATGTGTGCCACACATAATACTATGTGCACCACACATAATACTATGTGCACCACACATATGTGTGTCACACATATATGCGCAGTACATTGCCTTTGACCCGTTATGTAGGGCCTACTATGGTTGCATCGAGATGTGCGCCCCATGCCCAAGAAGCATCATTTTATATGTTAAAACATTGTGTAATGTGGCATACATCTAATTTAGTCCCAAGAAGGCTTCCGACCAAACGTCTTTTTTCATTAAATGCGCGCGCACATAGCATTTTTCCCCTATTCGTTTTGCCTCGCTTGGGCAAAATGGGATACGCACCATATATCAAATAAGCATCATTTGACATATTAAGTCATTTTGTAATGAAAAGTTTTCCGAATTTGGTCCGGAAGGTGGGCTCCACCAAACGTCTTTTTTTATTATATACGCGTGCACATAGTATTTTGCCCTTATTCGTTTTGCCTTACTCGGGCAAAACGGGATGTGCACTGTATGTCAAATAAGCATCATTAGACATATCAAGACGTTTTGCAATGAAAAGTATTCTGAATTTGGTACGGAAGGTGGGCCCCACCAAACGTCTTTTTTTCTTGCATAGTGAACGCATAATGCTATGCACTAAATTGATTTTTTTTATGCATTTTGCCTTGTACAGGTAAAATGCAATGCATTTCTCATGTCAAATAAGCATTATTTGACATCGTGAGATGTCATCAGTGTGTTCCACTTATGTGGGCCTTACTATGCAGGCCCCGTATGTGGGCCCCACTAGACATCTTTTTCTGGTAAATAATGCTATGTGCTCTATTTCATGTAGGCAATATGAAATGTGTTCCATATGCACAGAGTACTCAGAAAAACCTGACAATGGTGGTGAACCCTGCCAGATATCATGGTAGGCCCCACCTACCATAATGTGCTCTGTACACCCAGAACACTCAGAGAAAGCTAAATATGCATATATGCAGTATCGGGGTCGACATCGGGGACTGATACATAGTCAAATTGATAAAACCCCAAGATTACATAAGGGTGAAAAGTTAGGGTCAACAGTTTGCCCCCTGATCAGGACCATTTTGAGACGATATAAGCATAAGTCATCAAAATGAGATTTGATCATATCATAACTTTTCACATAAAGTAAGAAAGGTACCTGATTGATGCTTGCATCGAGGCCTGATGCTCATGCTGAGGCTTGTGATGTGCTTGTGTTGAGGTTGACAACCCAATTCCATAATTGGGAGCCTGGTGTTTGGGCTAAAGGTGATCAATGTTGATCTGCCACTCATGCTAAGGCTTAGAAACCCAATTCTGCAACTAGGAGCCCGATGCTCGGGCTAAAGGTGATCAATGTTGACCTACTGCTTGTGCTGAGGCTTAGAAACCCAATTCTGCCATTGGGAGCCTGATGCTCTGGCTAAAGTGATCAATGCTGACCAGAGGTCTTCTGCAAGACCGATGGCTTTCCTGTGAGGCTTGGAATCATCTGTAATTGGAATCCAGATGCCTATTGCTAGGATTTAGGAACCAAAGGCTTGGTTCTATGATCTTTACTAGATCAAGTGGTCAACTGTGAGACCTAGGTCACTATCTGCTGGGTCAGTGCTCGTGCCATCACATAAATGTCAAATATCTCCAAAATAGCATTTGGGATCCTCTGCTGGGTCTTTGACATTTTTTGATTGACAGTTTTGACTAGTAAAAATTCTAATTCTGTCATTGGGGGCTCAACATTTAGGCTATCCGATCAAGGTTGACCGGTGGTCACTGCAAGACCGATGGCTTCCTTGCAAGTTTAATCATCTAAAGTTTGCATTCAGATGCCTATGGCTAGGGTTTAAGAATCAAAGGCTTGATTCTATGATCTCTACTGGATCAGGTGGTTACTGCAGAACCAGAGGTGACCGTTTGTTGGGTCAAGGTGATCAATCGTCAGATCAATTCTCGCACCATCAAATAAGTGTTGACTATTTCCAAAGCTTGCATTTGGGATCCTCTGTTGGAATGCAACACTATCTAGTTAATGGCTTGACCAGAAGTCAAAGGTTTGACTAGTTCTGATTGTCTATTGGATCAATTTCTTGCCTGTGTTAAACATGGAAAAACAATTTTTAGTGAAATTTGTATTGTAATGGTCAAGGAAAATACTTGAATTTTTGAGTATCAGTCTACTGCATTTTGACTAATTTTCTAGATTTTTCAGACACTGCGGGTCATGAAAATTGGGCTCGACGAAGGAAACAACCTCCAAAAATTCTAAAATTTTTACTAGAGACCTATCTTTTCATGTGCATCTTCATGGGACCTAGGCATATAGTAGTAGGCACTCCTAGAGGGTGGTGCACATTAGCAAAAAGTACTATGTGTGGTGCACGTTCCACGATGTGCTACGCACATCCCTTAAAAATTTTTCAATTCCAAGGTTTCAATCCAAAAATCAGTTTGTTTTCCTTCTAATAACCAAATTTCTCTCAATTCCCAAGCTGAAAATTTAGTGTTTTCCTGAAAATGGCTGGTATTAGGATGCAAACGACCCCCCGGGACCCAGAATCGGTCCCAAGTTATGCTCTAACCAAGAATACAATCCTTCATACTTACTTTGAGGCTCATTTTGGTGATACAATTGCAAAGACATTTGCCGTAGACTCCCATCCGTCCAGAGCTCCTCTCGAGAAGGTGAGTTTTTTGCGTTTTGGCTCGATTTTTTGGTTTTTATGGTTTTTCTGAAAGTTGAATTTTAGGCTATTTTTCTTGCGTTTAGGCTAGTATTTGACCCAAATTAGGTGTTAGGCTAAAGCTAGGCTTAGGTTGGCATGTGACTGCCGAGACATTTTATCAAAAATCAGGTTTTTTGGAAATAGGTCTTGCTATGTGCGATGCACATAGCACTATGTACGCCACACATAGGCTATGTATGGCACACATAAGGCTATGTGTGGTGCATATAGCAGTGGAAAATGGGCTGAAACATGCATTTTTTGGCCATTTTTTGAGGGATTATGCATCTTTTCATTTCATGGGCATGAATAGGCTAATTTTAGGGCTAAAGGGAGGAGCTCTGTGCCTTTGAAATACTGTATGTATTCTGTAATCTAGTCTAAAAGCTAATCTAAATTTTGTAATTTACAGAGGGAGCGAACAATTATTGGGATCGGCAGCATCCGAGGGATCGGTGAATGATACTCCCAATTGCCTCGGGAGATATACGTCAGAGTAGACCAAAGCTGTTTTGGTCCGTATATCTCTTGCTTTACTTATGTGGAAAAGAGATGTAACAGATTCATCATTACTGTAATGATCGAGTGGTGGATGGATTCCACTCATACCTTTCACTTGCCTGTGGGTGAGATTGCCATCACCCCCAGTATTTTTGCTGGAATCACTGAGATGGAGTGCACTAGGTGAAGGATGCCAGACTGAAATCACTGTGTTGGGCATATGGCACAATTTTTGATCTGCTGGGTGTGTCCCCCAGTGTGAGAGGTGGACACAGCATATCATATGACTATCTCCGGGAGGCAGTGCTGGCAGAGACGCTAGGCAGGACTATCTCTGTAGATCAATACACTCATAGTTTTCTGCTATATGTGCTTGGGTGTACTTTGTTCAATGACAGTAGAAATAACATTCACATGTGCATATTATGGGCCCTTCACGATCTGGAGTCTATTGGTCGATTCGACTAGGGCAGCGTAGGTCTGGCCCATCTGATGTAGGGATTGGATTTCTGCAGTAGATAGTGCAAAGACCGCTTCATCAGCTGTTAGCAAGTCATAGAGGTAAGTAAAACTCTGCTAATTCTGATACTGTAGTATTTGCTATAGTCTTGCTAACTATGCATTTTGATCTTACAGGTCATGGCGTATGAGTTTGGACTACTTCCAGAACCCGAGATCCCACAAGGAGTACCGCTTAGTTTTCCCCGTTTACAAGCATGGAGTGCACCGCATCAGAGTTTAGATTATACGATGGATGAGTTGAGGGAGTATCTCAATGATTTTACCTGGGACCAGGTAAGAAGAAACAATTTAATTAGCATTAAACTGTATTGAATTGGTTTGAAAAGTACCTGAGTAGGTGTTTGATCTATCATCATTATTGGAATAGGTGCATCCCTATCCCTGGACCAATATGCATCTGAGGCCAGAAATATCTGACGAGCTCAGCATGTAAGGATGAGCGTCATATGCTATTGGAGAGTCTTGAGGGTAGACTCTTCTAGTTATGAGAGCACGTGATTAATTAGCAACTGGGACCAGAGAGCCGTGTGGAGCCTGCTACCCCACCACGTGTGATGTTCTGGGCGTCTTACACTGATGTGGACCCAGAGGTGATCACCGGTTTGACTGGTATTCTTGGACGAGAGCGTTTGTCTGAATCATCTGTGGACTACCTTACTTTTGTCTAGATGAGGCTGCTGGGGTCTGTGAAACTTTTTACATGCCAAGGTCAGCATGACAGAGTTAGCGGGTCTGGAGTCAGAGCTGAGATTTTCCATGGTAGAGGTAGACATTGTGGTTCACCAGCTGTTGGCAATTCTTGAGGTAGCGGTGCCTCAAAAAGATCTCGTGAAGCTCATAGTGGTGTGACTCTTTCAAGATCGATGTCTGATACTTCAGAAGTGCCCCCAGGATATGAGCGTTTGGCAGACTTTATGGAAGGCCAACTGATGTGGCCGCATGACCCACTGATCTACACTTATGATGAGACTGATAGTCCCTATGAGACTTCCTTCCTGGTACCGATAAGGATTGAGATAGAGTTTGATCCACTGAACACCACCCATGTGAGTACATATGTTTTCTATTTGCTGTAACTTTAGTAGTCTTACTTGTGTTTGATATGTACAGGTACCTAGGGATGCCATGGCTAATTCCTTGAGGCTTCTGACAGGGTTGCACCGCTATCACACCTCTGAGATACTGACTGTTCAGGTGAGTACCTGTTATAAATGTGAGTGCATGGAAATGCATGACTGCATGGCTTATATGTCTATATTCTCATGTTTATAGATGAGTAGGCAGTTCAAGCAAGAGTGGCGGAACCACTATACTCAGATGACAAAGCAAATGAGATGAGAGATTGCCCGACTGATGACGCATCTGGAGCGATACAACATTGAGGTTCCAGATAGTCCCAGTCCTGATGATGACCACTTCGGTGAAGATGATGCTTAGAGAAGACCTAAGATCTGATTCTCATATGTATGATGTCAAAATTCTGTAGTTTATGTATTATAATAAGAAGATAGTGTGTTACAGTCTGGCATATGGGCCTAGTACATTAGGGTTATGGTGTACAGCTTTGAAAACAACCAAAAGCTTAAATTGTGTATCTTTTGGACTTATTAGTGGAATCCAAAGTTGTTTGCTGCTATAAATATCTCATGCCTTTTGCTTTATTGCCACCAAAACATAATTCATTCGCTTTTCTGTGCAAAAAGTATATACAAAATGACTCAATAATCACTGTCTACTTTTCGCGCTCTTTCTCACCATTGGGGCAATGATGAGTGGAGTCAATTAGGAGAGATCAGACTCCAATACTTGAGGACCTTTCAGCAAGTCTTGATCAATAATGCCTTCTTGCCTGCTATTGTGCAATTCTGGGATCCAGTGACCTATATTTTCCAATTTGGACAAGTTGAGTTGTGCCCATTGTATGAGGAGTTTGCTGGTATCCTTGAAGTTTCCTGTAGCACGACGATGATGCTGACAGTGTTGGAGCCTATCAGAGAGGCATTCCCACATCTGATTAGGGCTTTTGATATCAACCTAATTGAGATAAGGCCATTTTTTGACTGCAGATAGCCATGTAGATCTTGCTGCTATTTTCTGGCTATGTGGCTAAAAATTATGTAAGACCCATCATGGCTGAGGGTAGCTGGATTTGGATTACTGGTACAATTCTTGTTCATCGATCCATCTGATCATGGAGATTTGCTGATCAGGCCTATTATAGACTAGATGGTGGAGGGTCAGACTCCTTTTCCTATGATCGTGGCAGAGACGATCCTTAGGTTGGATAAAGTGAAGCAAGGATAATCTAGGCACTTCAGTGGCAGTCTGCTTCTTCTGCAGGTAAGAATTCTAAGTCACCTTTGTAGGTTTTCAACTTAGAAGGGTTGTGGTTTGCTTTAATTTTTGCATGAGTCATTTTTATAAGGCTTTTGACTCACCAGCTTTTAACTTTTGTTTCAAACCCTAACTTTTACCTGAACTGCCCCCTTGGGTTTTTAGCTCGGCGGGTCACTCTAATTTTTGCCTGAGCAGCCTTTTTACAAGGTTTTCAACTCAGCGAGCTTTTCTTTTTATTTTGTTTTTATTACAGATTTGGCTTTAAGAGAAGCTTGGGATCTTGGCATTGTTAGTGAATGCTCTAGAGCATCATATGTATTTGTACTATACATTTTTATTAATAAAGGCATTATTCATTATATAGTACAATGTTTTAAATGAACTGGTTTTACTTGGAGTATTAAACTATATATTGAAGTCCATGATATTGGAACAGTGCAGAAGAATCCATAAAGAGTTTATGGAATGAGATTCTTATTGTATTCACATGTTCAATATCTAAATATCCCTGATCATAGTATTAATAAGAATGGACATTATTAGTATGGGAAGATCAGCACATATTACACTTCCTATTTAGGGGTGATTCTCATTCATCATGATATAAGATGTCTAAAGTGAATATATGGATGAGTAGTATATTACCAGTTCATTAGAGACCTTGCCAGTGAGATTTCATATGGATAATTGATCTATGTCTGTGAAATTATATCTCACTCATATCAGTAGTGCAAGTATCCTTAGACTTGAGATATCAAGGTTATCTTAACTATGGATTACTATACTTT